>VZTX01015881.1:569349-590236 GCA_013400915.1 Pardalotus punctatus
AAAAAAAAAAACACCACAGCTTCCTGAAAATATTCTGCTGGCTTACAAGACATCATAAAGGCCTGCAAAGCATAATCCATTTGATTTGCACAGTTAGTAGTCCATTCAAATTCAGCTTTAATGTGCTCCTAAAATCGGCATCTCTTCCTCACATCAAGCAACCACCTCATAACTGTCTCAGCCCTGTGCAGTCCCAGTAGAGCTGCAAGTCTTTGTTCAGTGCTCTCCCTCTATTCCTCTTACCTTCCTGAATCACAGCTCCAATGTCATCAGCAATTTACTTTTTATGATAAAGCTTTGAACACATTTCTCAGTCTGGCTCCTTTTCAGCCTCAAGTGTCACCTGCTTCTGCTGTGCATATGGCAACCAGCGTGACAACAAGGGTTGGGGTCATTTACTACCTCTGTCACTGCTTCAATGTGTGACCTTAACCGCATTAAAAAAGACTAAACCCTCATCTGCTGTAAATTCAACAGGCTCCAATGGAATGAATCATGCTGATTTAAACCATTTGGCCTTTCATCCTTATAAGCCTCAATCACCCCATCTGTAACTCTTCTTCAACTCTTGCAAAAGCAACACTTGGATGTGCATGATCCAGTCAGTCCCAGCACACAGATTCATAATTTACATAGGTAGAAGCCAGGTTTTCTCTGTCTTTTTTTGTCTTTTTTTCTGCTGACCAAGTACAGAATCCCTTAATGGATTACCATGAAAATTGATAAACCCCTAGCAAATTAATAATGCACCTGTGTTCCATTCCAACTTCTCCCTGTGTGTCTGCTTAGTGCTGCTGTTAAAAACAGAGCACTAAGATAGACCGACACATGGTTCACCCAACATCCTCACAGTCAAAAAAGCAGGGCATCAAGAACTCTTTCAGGGCATCCACTGTGCTTATGTCCCATGGAAGTCAATAGGACGGCTCATGTCTTGAGAGAAGTATGTGCTTTTCAGTGAAATTTTAAAAATACAACATCTCTGTGGCTAATAGTATTCATGAAAGCAAACTGTGAAGGCTTTGCCTAACACGAGGCAGTCTAATTTGCAGAGTGGTCTTTGGTCAATAAAAAGGTAATTGTAGTGTATCACTGCTGCAGCTGTTGACTGTATTACCACGAAGTAATATAACAGCAATGCTCTTTTCCAAACTCCTCTAAGATCAACAGAAAAAAAAAAAAAAAACAACTCATGCCTTGAAATAAATCTGGTAATGCAAAATGAACTGAAAACCCTCAGACTGAGGATTCAGATTGACTGAAACCTTGCAGGCGAGTTACACACTAAGCTTACTAACTCACTAAAGAGAACCACATGATTCCTGTTCCCTGCAGTTTTTACCACACATAAGATGTGTGCCTCATGGGGATGAATATTAAATACATTCATAATTACCATCCTCAATACTGTGTAATTTCATTATTTTAATTGCAAACTAACTGCTTTTGTTTCTTTATATGTTAATGTACTCCACTGGACACTACTTACAAGAAGTATACATTTTTAGGAATCAATCATACTACATTTAGAAATAAATCATGACACTTACTATGTTCTACTGAAGACTTCCATGAACCTTAGCAAAGACTCATGCAAGACCCCTTTTGTTATACTAAAATTATAATTATTTCTAAATTAAATTTATCACATTCATTTCCACCTGTCTTCTTGCTAATAAAAACAATGAAAGAGAAGAACACTCAAGACAACTCAATATACTCAAATTCTAATTGCAAGCCATTAATCAAACATTAAAGCATAGTGGCTCACATTCTGTAGCATTGAGTTAGCACACTTTCAGATAACCAAATGCCACAGTAATGCCTGGAACCACATATACAACTTTACACACACACAGTAAAGACCCGCATTTTGTTTTGAAAACTGAAAGCTAGCAAAGTCAAAGCATAAAACTGATGCCCACAAAGCCCGCATGGAAAGAAGTAAACCAAACCAACTTGAAAACTCAAAGCTGCCTAAACAGAACAAAAACATCATGGAAGTTCCTAAGAATTCCAGAAAAATTAATATCTAATTTAATTTATTTCTCTGGATTTAGGAACCAGATTATCTGGAAATTTGCAGCTTGTAGTCACAACACAACACAAACTTCCATTAATGTTAGAATTCAACCCAAAGTTCAACACAACAAAGTCTATAAAATTATGGTATATGATGGTTTCTGTTTATCCCAGGTATTACATAAATATCCAGGTGTTAAGTGGAAAAAGTAAAGGTCTTCAAAGCCATCAGCAGTGTTTCCCCTACTTGTGACCTGCTCTGTGACCAAGGAACCCGTAAGAACCTATCCCTCTCATTAGAATTACAATACCAGGAATATTTTAACCTAATCTGTATTTAAACTTTATTTCAAGATTTCAGAGTCCTTAGATAGGAGGTTTTTTACTGTATGTTCCTGGATGTCTCTGGTGTGCTTTGTCACTGTTAACCAAAACCAAGCTGTACAGCTTCTAAAAGGCTTGAATCAGAATCCATCATCATGTCTGAGTTGATATCGTTGGCTCCCCTTTATCACCAAATATAATTCTTAAAGCTAGTCTGATTTTCTGAAAGATCAGGGACATTTGTGACAGCATTTTTACCAAAGTAGGTGCTTTATGGCATTCCCAGAAAGTCCAATCAAATAATTAACTTCTTATCAGTGTGCAATCCATTTGTAATCTGCCTCCTGGCCGGGATGACAGAAAGCAGAGATAACTACACCTTGACTAGAAGTTTGGTATGAAGACAAGTTGTTATTTCTTTACAGCATGCTCACTCACGTCAAAGCAACACAAATCTGTAGTCAGTATTTTCCCGCCAACAATTTTAGCATATACAAAGGATCAACAAATAAATAGAAACAGCAATGTGGTAAGCAAGGATGCCAACAGCAATGGAGAAATGAATGCAGAAATAACCTCTAATGTCAATTCAGAGTGAACAGCTTGGAGACCTGTCTCAAGCCAGCATCCCAACAGGAAAGATGCCTATTGAAATAACAACTGCTCAGAAACTCAAGGAAGAAATGTAACTCATGACTCAACCTACAGAGAAGACAAATGCCTAGAACGGAGAGCTAAAGAAAAAGATGCTAGAAATGCAAAATATATTTAAAACGTTAGTAAGAGGCAAAAATTGAAAAGAGAAGTTTGGTGATAAAACCATGTCTGAACGAGGAAGAGTCCTAAAGTCATCCCAACTTATTTTTTAATTCCATTGAAAGATACATCACAGATGAGTTTACTGACTTACTGCTTAACGACATTCTCTCAGAGCCAGTCAAACTTAACTGGAACTTAGAAAAAAGATCTTCTGAACAAGCATGCTACAAGGTTCACTTTTTCTTGTGCTAACTCATAGATGTTAACTAATTCAATTCTGCCAAGCACTTAAGCACATGCTTGACTTTGAGAATAATCTCACCCCTATTCAGTAAAACACTTAAAAGCCACACTTCCTCTAAAACATGAGTGATCCCATTGACTTCAAATGGGACATAAGCACAATGCCAAGTGCTTTGCTAGATCAGTGCACAAAGACATAATTTAGTCCCCTTCACTGGATGAATTGGACACCCTGTGTCTTCCCATTTCATAATAAAAGACCAAAAAAAGCTAATGCAAACCTTAAAGGGTCAAATTAACTATGTCTAACTGTAACCCAAATTGTCCTGTTCGGAGTACTTTTTAGGGTTATTGTAAAAGCTGAAACAAATTCTCAGTATATTTTATACACTAAGAACAAATGAATGCGTTATTTTCTCAAATTTATGCACAAGCCTAATTGCTATGCAGGCACAATTAAGAAGATCTAAGAAATGCAAAACCATGATACCATATGGTTCTCAGTTCCAAAAATCAGAGACATAAGAGCAGATTTCACACACTTGTGTGTGAACACAAGACAGATTAAAAGACAGCTAAATACAGCAGGTCTCCAGTCTTGAATGTATTAAAAACGTGTCAAAAACAAAAGTATGGGAATTTCCCAATCAGCTCAATGAGTAAAGTTTGCACAATAATTAATTAAAGTTTAATAATATCAGGTTTAATAAAATACATTCAGAGAGACATACTACTTCATTTCCACATGTATACTTATGAGATACCAACATTTGTATACCCCTGATCTCTGATCCTAAACAGATCTAAAATTTTGCAGACGTAGTTATGTTCTTTTGAGATAAGTGAGATGAGCAGTTTGCACATATTTCATTTTACACAAGCATATTTTGTCTGCTTTAGTAGCACTGGGTGAATCTGAAGAAAGTTGCAGGGGAGAAATATCAGTAAACAGGTGGGAAAATTGAGGAAATTAGGCTGTGCAATCTCAGTTAACTACATCAGCACTCACAACTGCATAATTACAAACTTACTGCTATAAGTTTTGGACAGTTTTATGTTTTAACTCATGACAGTGTCTAGTCATGATTTACTCCATCACACCTAAGCTCTACAATATTAAATAGCAATAGAGCTGCCACAGTCTCAAAGTTGCCTACAAATATCAAAGAGCATATTGTGAATGCACATGTACAGTCTCACAGCTGTCTTTTCTTACTCAAAAGCAGTAATTCAAGACCCATCTTTCTCCGTGGCCCTATATGATCAGATAACGAAACTCACTCCTGGCAGTAAATATTATTCCTATTGCACCTTGTATCACAAAGCCTGGCCTTTCCCATTTTAAAGGCTTGTTTTGACATAGTCAATAATTTTAGCTGCTGCTGCTTATATGTGTCTTCTTCAAAGTGAAAGATGTCAGACAGAAAGCTTTATTGCACCTGAAAGTGAAGCCAACAAGTGATTCATTACAGTCAATAACTCACTAATGTCTAAGTGGGCACCATTAAGCAGTCATGTCCCTCAAGGTCTGTACTGGGACCAGTGTAATTGAATATCTTCATAATAACAAAGACAGTGAGAGAAATTGCACCCTCAGCAACTTCGTGGATGACACCAAAAACAGCTCTAAAGTGAAAGCATATAGGTTTAGATTGAACATTAAAAGGACATTTTTTATTATGTGAGAGTGGTGAGACACTGAACAAGTTGCTCAGAGAAGCTGTGAATGCTCCATCCCTCGAAGTGTTCAAGGCCAGGATGGATTGGGCTTTGAGCAACCTGTTTTAGTGGGAAGTCCCGTCCATGGCAGTGGGGCTGGAACAAGGTGATATTTAAGGGTGCCTTCCAATGCAAAACCATTCTGTGAGCCTGCCCAACTGCCAGAGCTGCAAAGTGTTGAAAGGCACCTAAAAGCTATCAGCTGCACAAAGCCTGCTAAAATAACTCTATAAGGCAAGAGACCTTGCACACTAATGATAAATATAAATTCCAGGTGAACCCCAAAGGTACCTCCAAACAGATTTTGAGATAGGTGGCTCTGAAAAAGTCCCTTAATGAACAACATAAAAATGAAACAAAGCCAGCACCACAATTCAGATTCTGCACACCAGGAGGGGAAAACATCTCCTGTTTAGAACTGTTGCTGAACCAGGCCCTCCTACACTGAAGCACAACACGTCAACGTATTCCCAAAACACAGCCCATTTACATCTGATTACAGAAACATCTACTGATCACCATATATTCTAATTCTCATGTCTGCCTTGATCTTTTTGTTACATAATGAAGTGCTCGAACTGGAACCAACTAGTAAGCTAAGGGCCAGAACAGGGATGTTTAAGCCACTGATTTTACCAACTTCTATGAATAAGAACTCTTGCTGTTACATGTAATTAACAACAGTGAATCTCTTCACATATTTGCCCTCCTTGTATTTTCATTAGTTGATTTCCCAAAAATAGAACGTTCCTTGATTATTCTTCTTTTTAAAAAAATTTTTAAAAAGGCAATTATCTAACCAAAATACTCTGCTACTTGTTAAACACATGTTAAACAGGCAATATTCTGTGAGAAGATGGAAACTGCAACCAAAATTCTAAAGAGCAACACCATCTGAATTCCAACAGCAGTAGTCACATTCAGCAATCTTATTTTGAAAAATTAAAGCATGTTCTGAACCCTGGTACAGTACATCTACTTGTTATTCTTGTGGGCATATACACAGATATCCAAAATACAGGTAGCATGAATCAGGAGCAAGCACACACTGCCTAGAAGTCTCACCAGGATGGTGACTACATCAATACTTAATCCAGTAATTCTTGTTAGACAACAAGCAGTCACTTTGCACTTGTAAATGTCACATTGAAGCAATCATCCTGCTTGCAGAATCTCTTTGCACACTGTAAAAACAGTACTAACAAAATGACATGGAGAGATGGAGTAAAAAGTCCACAGAGGGCAAATAATTAGAAGTAATGAAGAAGAGCTCTGTTCCTAGACAGCAAACTGCCAGATTCAGAGCCATCAAACCAACCTCTCTGCTGTAGCAGAGCAGGATATAATTCGCATGAAAGTGCTAGAACTTTAGAAGTGTTACCAAGAAATCGCACTAGTGACAGCACTGTGCCATCCACCAGCTTGGATGCGGTATTTAAAATCTGATGCACAGCTGTCTTAACTAGTCAGTCTTACTGAGATCTTCTGAAAAATCACAATTCTGCGCAAAGAGGACTTCTAAAAACCTACTGTATGTGACTACAGCTTACAGAGACAATACCAAAAAGCTGCATAAACTTCTTGAGATAATTTCCCAGAGTGTTACATTCAATGTCTTTATGTTCAGTGATGACAGACGATGACAGCAGCAAATCTCCCTCATTTTCTTCTGTCAAGAACATATGTCACCAAGGCAAGTACCACATGCAGGAGACATCTAAGGAACGAGGCAATAATCTTCCAGCATCTGACAGCGACCAGACAGTGCAACTTAGCAAAGGAAAACACTGAAGAAAAATGAAGCCTTTCCTTAAAAAGAAAATGCTGCTACAAGAAGCTTCAAGATAGTTTTTCTTCAACTTGTGACAAAAGTATCTAGTATTAAAAAAAAAAAATAATAAAAGAGCTTCTCATTTCAGAAGCCATGTATTATTTTTATTAGATCAATGCTTGTAGGTCCTGTATCAGTCACCCTATTTATTTAATCACATATACATTTAAGAAAATAGGGTTAATACTTCAATGAGCTTCCAGTTCAAATGTGAAACAGATCTGAACTTAAAAAGTGAAAGTGCAGGATAAAATTTAAAGGATAGTATAGAAACTAGTTATTTTGTGATAGTATAAAGTTTTCCATTATGGTTCTAAGTTAGTCCTAAAAATAGGGATTACACATTACATAGAGCTCTGATGGAAGTCAGTAGTAATTGGTTTTCCTTCTCTGTCTTGACTCTAGAGATACTACAGGTATTTTGCAACTTTTTTAGTTATCCACAGCCTTTCCTTTCATGCTAACACTGTTTGTTACTCATAATTTATAATTCAAATGAGGATTTCTTAGGTCTTCCACAGTCAAGCGAAAGGCTTAACAAAACACAGGAGATCCCTCTTGGTGAGCACACTGCTTGGTCTCAATTTTCCTATCCACATTCACTGAGTACCCCAAGGCAGCAGAATATCACTATCCTCTGTGCCTTCCCCTTGTTGATTTCTGCCATTCCCTATCAAATCTACTGTGCAAATCACAGTTCCTGAGGAATTCTAAAAGTGACCCATGAGACATACTTCTAAAGTTTTTGTCTACATTGCTTCTTATTTAATGCCCAATTATCAAAACAATTTTTTAAAATGATTGTTTTACACATATGAAATTTTAAATTTGTATTCATGTTTTGGAAAGATCATGTATCATATCTTTGTCTCTCTCTTTCAGTATTCAACCGAGCTGTGAAGTGGATAGAGTTCTTTAATTTCCATCCCATGTGGAAAATTACACTACCACTGTATTACTTTTCCCTTAATGACATCAATAAAATTACCACCTCTGCTTTAGTCCTAAAGTCCTGTCAAGAAAGGCAGAGATTGCACTTTCTGTTACCTCTTAAGCTCATTACTGTTCCAATAATTATGTCAAGGGTTACAACATTTTTTGTCTGTGACCCAAAGGACACAGTCTCTTTTTTGGATCTTTCAGTCTCTTTTTTGAATCCTATCACAAACCATTGCAGAAGACATGGCTAGATGAAAAAATAGGTGTCGCTTCAGGGAAGTGCAGCAGCAGCCCTGATCCTCACGAGTTACTTTCCCTTTACTGCATACACAACATAAACACAAACACACAATTCTTCCTCCTGCTAAAATAACAAATGTATGTATTTCCTTATCTATATATTTATTCCCCATGGAATACCAGGATGATTGCTCCTGCAAGACCTGTGAGTTATCTGCGGGCTTAAGGAAAACCCTGACTTGATGAAGAGGTACTTAAGGCACCTGCACCAGTGCTACCTGCAGGGAGACATTCTCCATAGACAAAAAAAATACGGGAAGACTTGGACGAGAAAGAGACATTTGTCTACTTGGCATTCACAGCTCCAGCAAGGCTCGGGGTGGGGGCCAGGACATCGCAGGCAAGGTCACAGGTACTGTAACCATGTCTTGGACCAGCTTCGAGCCAATTTAAGTATTACTAAAAATCAATGCAGAGAGGTGGGAACCCGTCACTGTAACAGCTGAGACTTTCCACTGCGGATAAGGAATACCGGTCCAACTTTTGCTCAAGAGTGAGCATACAGAAGTTATAACCACAGGGTACCCTTTGGTTTTACCTGTGAGACCACAGAGAAGACATGAGTAAGTGGGATGGAAAACCCACCTCAACCCTAGACACAGAGATGCATGAATCACAGGGAAGAGCAATCACAAATGGGGTTCCTTCAGGAAAGTTGCTGCTGCTCCAGTCTGCAGCAGGCAGTCTCCCAGGAAGAGAGGTAAGCTGACTTTATTCCTGATCCTATGGAAAGAAATTCTAACCCATTTCCACAAGACATAAATTAAGAATCATATAATGAATATTAGAGGGGTCTTGCCTCTGGCCACGAGGATAAGCGGGACAACTGGATTGACTGGACAGTGTGAATCCAGTGGCTTGAAACACCAGAAACACAGGACTACAAGACTCTAGCAGATAGCAGTATACAGTGTACGCTAATGCTATCAAACTATGCAGTAGGCTTTCTGTATTGCTGCCCCGGAGACAGAGGAATTTAAAGAGCTGTCAGCCTTGCCTGGTCTCTCAAGGAGCCTCCTCTCACAGGATTACCGAAGGTTGAAAGACCACAGGTACTGATCACTACCACATCAGCGCACCAGCAGCAATGTCACATCAACCAAGACCGCACGATTGTCACCCATAAACTGAGTCACTGACCAGAGAGCCAAGGAGTGATTGGCAGGACCTGCTCACCCTTTAACTGCCCCATATGGCCAGCATGAAAGTCTAATGAAGAATGGAGAGTAACAGTAGATTATTGTGACATGAATGAAACCAAGCTGCTGCTATACCAGACACACTTGAACTTCAACACCAACTGGAGTCAAAGGCAGCCCAGCGTGCCAAAACTGATACCACTGATGTGTTTTTCTCAATTCCTTTGGCAACTGAGCTCACTTGCACTTGGTGGGGTGCCCAGTATGCCTGGAATCGCCCAGCCCTGGGGGGGACACACAGCTCTGCCATCTGCCATGGACTGATCCAGACTGCACTGGAGCAAGGCAAAGCTCCAGAACACCTGCAGTGCATTGGTGACGCCATCGTGTGGGGTAATATAGCAGAAGAAACAGAAAAATACTTCAAATCCTTCTGAAAGCCGTTTTTGCCATAAAACAAAGTGAGGTCAAGTGACCTGCACAGGAGATTCAGGTTTCAGGAATAAAATGGTAAAACAGAGTTGGTCAGATCCCAATGGGTGGGATCAACAAAATCATACCTGCATATCCAGCAATTAGTAAGAAACACACACAAGCTTTCTCAGGCGTTGTAGGTTTCTGCAGAATGACTGTCTGATTGTCAGCTCTCTCTATCAAGTAGCCCAGAAGAACAATTTCACACGGGGCCCTGAGCAGCAACAAGCCTTCAAACAAATCAAACAGGTGACAGCTCATGCAGCAGCCCTCGGACCTGTCTAGACAGGACAAGATGTAAAAAAACCATGCACAATAGCCAGGGAGAACAGACCTTCCTGGAGCCTCTGGCAGAAAGCACCAGGGGAGCCTTGAGGTCAGCAACCAGGGATGTGGAGTCAGGAACACAGAGGATCTCAGGCCTGCTATACTCCAAATGAAGAAGAGAGACTGAGGCAGAGAAACTGTTTTGAGTTTTGGAAGTATATTGTGCTACTAAGGAAAGCAAAGTACTTAAGAATATGATTAAGAATACTCCAGCTGAAAAGACAGGATACCATTTCTTAGATAAATAACTTTAAAGAGAAATGGTTTCATACCTGTAAGAGAGCTGATAGTCTTCAAATCTGAAGCCTGGGAGCTTCACTTTTTCATCAAATAAAGTGATTTAGACTTAGAAGAAAAGACATGGAAGAAAAAGAGATGTGTTTCAGAGACACAGCTATCTGACTGCCCTGCAAAAACATAAGGCACAGCAGAAGTCAACAGACGCCTGTCATAGGATCATAGAATATCCTGAGTTGGAAAGAATCCACAAGGATCATGGGACCGACTCCTGGCCCTGCACAGGACAACCCCAACAATCACACTATCTGCCTTGAGCAGACAGCAAATTTAATGACAGAGCAACTTTCTCACCCTCACAACAACTTCATTTTTAGCAAAATGGACCTTCATTAAATTGCATTCTTTTCTACTAACGGTCAGAGTTAAACCTCTGCAGGGCCAGGATTTCACATTTGCATCTAACAGATCAGCATAGAGCAGCAGCACATTACTTGTATATTTCTTGCACTTTTAACTCCTCAAGGGACATCAGAGAAGTTGGACAAGGGGAAAAAAAACAAACCTTTCAGGAAGTAAAAATTATCACTCTATGGATGCAGCTGTAGACAACTACAGAACAGAGGTAGAAGAACAAACCCCTTAATTTTGGTGAATCTCATAACTGGACAACTCCAATGCCAAAATGAGGCTGACAACCCTACAGAGGCAAGAAATAAATCTATTAGAAATTTGTCTGTATAGAAGAAACCTGCCATTTGTCCTCATTTATTGCACTCTTCCTAACTTCACGCATAACAAAGAAATGTGTGTTCAGCCTTAACTCATCCTCAATTAGATAAGGGATAGAGATCAAACATCTACAGCCTGCAAAAATACTACCAAGAAAAGATCTGACAATTATTGATTGAAGCAGAATTAAAAGAAAAAAGAAAACAAAAAAACAACAACCAAACAGGTCATGAACTTCTAATGAACTGCAAATAAACTGTAGAAAGAGACAATAACACTTTGTAGGGAATAGATCAAGTTTCACATTTGACAAAACTGCTAAAAACCCTTTTACAGTTACAGAAACAGTCAATAAGAGAAGAGTTTTGCCTTTTCTTACAGCTTTGCTGCTATCGTCAAGAACTTAAGAATCAAAGTCCCATAAGACTACGTGTCTCTCTAGCAAAGGGCAATGCAAGAAGGTCACAAGATCATCAGCTTTCCACCGAAGGAAATATTATACACATTTCTACACATTTTACTCATATTGGATATTTTTCTATAGAACTGTAAGGCTGAAATGAAAAAAGGAAGTTAATCAGTATGCTCCTCAGGAGGTTATAAAGGTTAACACACTACCCACAACAAACAATACAAGATGCCTCTTAAACAACATGACCAGACAGGAACCATTTTAACTGACACTTTTAAGAATACAACCTATTATAGCCAGTCAATCCCCTTCCACTTCCCAAAGCAAGGCTGATTTTAGTGAACTTTTAATTCAGATTATATCCTTCAAACAACTTCAAGCATGAGCTGATTGATCAAAACTTGGCATTTTCCCCTAGTTTAATTATCTTGTACCTTGGTCTGACATAAATTTTTACCTACCTTCCATGAGACTAGAAAGCAAGCTCCTTCTCTAAGCAGAGAATACTAGAATTAACATCCAGTTCCTCCAATTCCCTTTATTAATGAAATACAAAGTATTCAGAAGAGGCAAAGAGAGTGAGGAGACAATGTCTTGGAGCACTGCCTCCAAGGTGGCACTGTGTCATTTACCAGATGCCATGCCCTTGGCAGCTCCCCATCGACCCTGCAGCTGCGGCTGTCTTGACAGAAACATCAGTCTTCAAGACACTGGTGGTGCCCCCTGCATTTCTGTGGTGCCTTGTGTGATCTCGGGGAAGACACCTAGCCATCCAAGCATTACAATGGATAATGCTCTCAGGGTTATTGGAGAGATACAAGGAAATATCTACATAAGAGTTCTAAAATCTTTAAGTGACAAATCCTTCTGAAAAAAACCAGGCACAGCAAACAGCGGGGACAAATAGCAACAAAAAGAAACTGCCTTACAAATGCCATACAAATTAATTATTCATTATTTTAGTATTATCCCAAACGTTTAAATAGGAAAGTTCCACTGCTAAATGTCAGACTGTACATCTGCGCCTTGCTGACAACATATGGTGCAATTGTAACAGGAACTGCTGTCTGAGGGAATACGGCACTTTGTTTGAGAAGCACTGTGCATCATCTTGCACTAACCACATACAAGTTGCTCTGCCATTCATAAAACCATAGAATGGGTTCAAGGAGACCTTAAATGTCATCTTGTTCCAATACCACTGCCATGGACCAGCACACCTTCCTCTACACCACGCTGCTCAGAGCCCCATCCAGCCTGGCCTCCAACACTGGCAGGGATGGGGCATCCACAGCTGCTCTAGGCAACCTGCTGCAGTGCCTCACAACCTTCACACTGAACAATTTCTTCCTATTATCTAATCCCAGGCTACTCTCAGTTTAAAGCCTTTTACCCCTCGTCCTACCCCTACATGCCCTTGTAAAAAGTCCCTCTCTGGCTTTCCCATAGGGTGCCTACAAGATACTGGAAGGTGCTGTATCACCTCCCAAGAGCCTTCTCTTCTCCAGCCTGAACAACCCCAGCTCTCTCAGCCTGAGCAGGAGAAGTGCTCCAGCCCTCTGATCACCTTCATGGCCTCCTCTGGACATGCTGTAACAGGACCATGTCCTTCTTATGTCTGAGGTCTCAGATATGATGCAGCACTCCAGGTGGGATCTCACTGGAGCAGAGGGGCAGAATCCCCTCCCTCACCGTGCTGGCCATGCTGTTTGTGATGAAGTCCAGGATACAACTGGCTTTCTGGGCTGCAAGCACACATTGACAGGTCATGTCCAACCTCCCATCCACCAGCACCCCAAAATCTTGCTTTGTGGGGCTGCTCTCAGTCCATTCTCCACTCATTGAGTATCAGCATTCGGGCACATGTTTGCATGGCCCTGTTTTGAACTGCTCACACCGCATCTGTATTTTTTTCATTTCAGAATACATAGCTAGGACACAAAGTCACTCAACAGATCAAATAATACAGAAGTAAAGGACATCTCTCACCTCACTCAGGTGAAATTCCAGAGAAAACAAGTATTTTCAGAATTATCTTGGTTTTGATAATTATTTTTTTTTAAGAGTCTTTGGGTGACAGCCTCAGACTTACAATCTGTCCTGCAAGTCTACACCAATCTCTACAAGCAAGATAAGCCAATCAGAAAACCTTCTAACTCATTCATGTTATATTAACCAATTTGAAATGTATGGATAAGTGTAAACAATCTTCTATTTACTTGAACTTCTTATTACCCAGTTTGTACCACCACCCACTCTTCCCCAAGCAAAACACTCCTGTGTGTATTTGACCAGATGTATTGCCTGATTTGACACAAAGGAGAGTGGAAATATTGGACACTATGGTGTCCAATAATCTGACTGTCTTTCATCTGCTTTCAACAGATAAAAGGGATATTCAGCATCTTCCTGCTCCTGCTGTTTGCCTTACATTCTCGCAATGAAGTACAAGGTACACGGTTTCCTCTTATTCAGCTTTGACAAATTAGCAGTCTGAATTTGCCAAGCACAGGAATTTCACATTCCACATTTTACTGAATGAGGAAGTCATTAACAGATCAAAGCTCGAATGCTGGTGTGCCTTTTTAAAGTTATTTGCATTCTTACACAAATACTTCATGGGCATGGAGGGCACACAGCACTTTCACACACTCTCTCCTGTCTCATTTGAGGATACCATACACAAGGAAACATTTGCCATACTCAGTCCGATAGGTTACATTAACCATTATGGTCTCATCTGTATGGATTCTGACTGCAGCTTTAAGAGTCCCTTTTAAAAGGAGGATCTGGAGAAGATTACAAACGAAATGCTGACACACCCATGAAATGGAGAAAGCAGCCAACTACTCAGACTTTAAACTTTGTTCAGGAAAATGGCTATTTGAATACAAGGAACAAAATACATAGGAATTGTAAACAGAAAACACAAGGAAAGTGAGGTTTAGGAACATAGTAACTAAAAATGGAGGTGGAGCCAATATCAAAGTATTCCTTAAGACACATAGGAGTTAGGCTTGGACAGACAATTCAGATTTTACTGGAAATGTAATGACAGTTATTTAATAGAAAAAAGTATAAGAGATAACACATTACAGCCCAACACAAAAATTTCAGCCCACTCCATTGCTGGGAATATCCACACCAAAGATACTGGTAAAAAAATTCAGAAGCTTAACGCCAGCCTTGCTGCAGCTGATTCTAAACTACGATACATATATGTACTTGCAATACATGAATCTGTTCTTTAATGCAGACCAGCTGAAGTTACATGGCAATAGCAAATCATCGAGTGCTAATCCTACCCCCGACCATCCAGTTCGTATGTGTCACCTGTACTCACTAAAGCTGTTGTGGAAGGAAAAACTTGTTTGAAAGAAGAGGTGAATCCGTTTTTTTTTTTCCTCTCTGTTCCCACAACTCGTGCTCTGACCTTATTCCCTTCAGGACAGTAGTTTATGTTGTGTAAAGTTTCCAAGCTAGGGACATCAGAAGAAGGCCCACACCTGCATGGCTGCCCCTGGTCTGGCCCTGACACCTGTCCATTGCTCCAGCAGAACTCTTTCACACCATGCCATGGGGCCTGCTCTAAAATTCCCCAGCTTCAGCCTGTAACATCTGGAAGATCTCCAAAAGCTTCCCAAGTGAAGAGCCACAATGACAGCTGTAATCCTCAAGCTCTGACATACAGAAATGACAGAAAAATTGACCGAAGAGCACAAACCCAGGTTTCCCTCTGCAGTTTCTGAAGCTGAGAATACCAGGCAGCACATTGAGCTTCTGGAAAGGCGGAAAATGCAGAAGGTGCTATACCAAAGCAAAACCAATGCCCTGAGACACAAATTCCAGGGCAACGTGGACTGTGTCCAGAGAATAACTGTATAATGTAACATTATGTTATGCTTATACTGCTCCTGCAGAGATCATGAAAATATCAAATCTCAATGCAGTGAACAGGAAAGCTGAAATACGTAAGGCAGATCTAGGGAAAGAGACTTTTTAAAATATCTTCTCTGTCTATTTACACAACTGAGACCACTTAATAGCTTCAAAAGTTACTGTTGACAAATGTAAGTAAAAGGCAATGTTGAATGAGAGAGGAAAAGGCTTGTAAGCCTTGCCAGGAATACTTACTTGAGTCATTCCCCCATCTAGGAATAGGCTATACAGGAATACAACACCTAATAGGAAGCATTTCCAAAGCAAAAACTAGAAGAGCAGCTGGAAACAATTCCCTGATGTTCTCTTTTGAGCTACATGAACTAATCTGTGTCTTTATTTGAGGGAGGTAGAAATACTCGAATGAAATAAAATTCAAAAGAAAGGCTCCTATTCTGATAACCTTGCTTTAAATTGCATGGGAAAAGCCAAATGGAAAGTCTATAATTAACCTGGTCAATCAACAATCAATTCAACTCCTGAGCATATATGCTCCTGACAATGCATTTCCTCCTTCCCACTATGAGGAAGGAGGAAATATTTATTGTCCTGACAAACGTCTGAGCATAACAGGCCAGGTGCAGCAATGGCACAAAGATGTGAAAAGCTACATTGCTCCCAGGAGAGGACGGACACAGCTGTGCCACAAGAAGGTGACATCTCACATCAGCTGAAACGACATCAACCTGACAGGACTCAGCAACAAGGGCCCTATGAAGCTTCACCTGCAAACAAAGTACACAGCTCACAATCAGAACTGCCCGAGGCACAACAGGTCACACAACAACAGAGTGCCCAACTCGTACTAAGTTAGACAAGGAGGGATGGATTATACCCAGTTATGTCTTGCTTGCCAATCTACCCACATCATTTAAGGCGAAGTGTTCTCAAAATCTGGAGAAGCATTGCTTTGTGGCCAGTCTTTAAAAGCTCGGGCACACTGAACTCCACCAGAAACACAGATGTTCATTATCAATGGCTTGTCTGCTGATTAAATGATAAAAGAAGGGCGTTTCTGCAACATCTTCCTTTAGTGCTGGTTTTATCAGTAAGCTGCAAGTAGCACCCATCACACTACCACAACCATCAATACAGGACAAACATAGAAACACTAAGAAAACTGCCCAGCACTTGTCTGTAAGTGGTTGTAGGGCACAGCATAGCCTTTGGTTTGATGTCTCTTTCTGACCTGCTGTTTTGGTGCTATCAGTATCACAGCAGTAGAAATGACTGACTGCTTCCAAATAGTGCAGGCGCACACAGTCCCTAGCACCTAAAAACCAATACTGTTATTTAGGTTAGCAACAAGGAACTGCATACAGGGCTCCTGGGCTAGGCTCCAGGGTAACCACCACTTTCCCACTGGGTTTTATAACACCATAAATACGGACACAAGTCAAAGGCAGCTTGCGGATACTTCAGAAGGTTTCTCAAGGACTTAACCTGAAGAGGCAGCTGCCTATGAGAATGCAGCCTATGACCTCAGGCATTCCATCTTTATTAGGTATTTTGCAGTCATTATTCCTCCCAAATGAACACTAGCAGCCGAGGACACACAACAGCATCAAAACCAGATAGTGGCCTTTTTCTCAATTTAGAACATAAAGAAAAGGAGACTTTGCATTATGAGGCATTAGAGCCGTCTTTATGAATCCACCTGCAAAAAACAAGGAGTTCCTTTCACCTCCAAGAAAGCCAAAGAAATTGTTTCAGCTAGTATTTAACTGCTTACTTTCAGAAAATAAACAGAATTTTGCCTTTTTTTTTTTTTAACTAATGAAGTAATGTCAATTAAAATCTTCTAATTACTGAATAACAAATAAAACTGATTATTTTAAATACTGGTCAAGGCTTCTTTATTTTTCCTGCCATTACAATAATTGAAAAATGAATATGATTATTTACCCCGCATGTTACTGAAGCACAATATACAGCTCAGCAGCAAAGCGATCAATACGACTGGCTGAACAGTGTTCTGAAAAGCTGCTATTTTTAAGAGAATTACTTCCTTGAGGACACAAACACTATCACGACTTATCGCAAATTCATTTGCTACACAAAATTATTCTGAAAAGGTATTTTTTGATACCATATTGAAAGTATGTTTTAAAAAAATCACAGACAAACACAATACAAGTTTGTCATTAACAGCCATCTTTTTCTTACTCTGAAAGTCTTGTTGAAGATGAGTCTGACAATTAAATCAACTTTTATATGGACAGTGACAATAAAGCTTTCATCAGTAGCCCAACATGAAATATTTCTAGAAACAAACAGAACAGCGAATAATCACATATAAAAGTACTAGTTGTTCATGAATGCATTTTTAAGTGCTAACAAACCTAATTCAGAAATGTCCATGCTAAGATACCTAGCTTGCTATTATCAGGTATTGTACTGGCAACATGCTCACGACCCATAAAAAGAAGTCCAGATACGAGCCACTCCTGGAGACTGAAAATAACCATGGTCAGCCTAACCTACAGCACATCCCAGTGCTCTCTTCTGGATGGTGGTTCACCTAGGGAAAGATTTGTTCCACAAATGAACTCTCAGCACTGGACATTCAATGCCGGTTCAAGGCCCTTGCTCTCACCAAGTTAAACTTCATGAACTGTTATCTATATTCTGAAGTAAACGAGTTGAAAAAGTGTTTTTGTTCTGACAGAGAAGAATAGAAAATGGACAGATCCTGAAAAAATGGGGCATTGGTGTTACCATCTTCCACACCACGTGGGCAAGTATTGCTATGAAGACTTTGCCGATATAACCTATGCCAAATGAAATGCCAGCGCTTCAAAGTAAAGCTTGCTTTAAAGATATTTTTAACAAAAAATAATAATTACCATTCTTAACAGTGCTAATTCCTCCTCAATTGCTGCGAATGGTGGCTTTTACCTAGTCTAAGAATGAAATGCTTTTTTTCTTTTAAAGAAGCAGAGATAACTGCAAATGCACTAAGACATACTTTCTGTGCGGATGTAATGATAGGAAAACAGTTCCATACGTGAGCTGATGTGTCCGCTGAAAACAGCAGATGCAAGTCCCCCGTGAATAGTTACACCACACTTCCACTCAGAAAGGGATTTTTGTGAGCCTGGCTTCGACAGCCGACACAGCAGCCAAAAACTTGGGTGCTGCCTTATTATGACAGGTTATATTATAATCACTGTAATTCAAGAATTGACAGCACTTTCATTTTGAATTCTTATGCAGGGGTTAATAACCGAGCTGTAAAATTCGCTTTGGGATGGAATTTTGCATCTAGGTGTGAATGTCTTTCTCATTGCATAAAAACGGAGTCAGGGGTTTTCCACTTTTCCCTGAATATAAGCAATTATAATGCCTAAAAACATCTGAAAGCACTCTGAAATACAGTGCCTATAACAACAGAGAAGCCTTTCCTGAGATTTTTAAGAAAATTATTCCAAAGAAAAGGTCTTATTTTTGTTGTGCAGACATAGCATGGACGAGAGATTTATGAGATACGGAGTCCAGCCAGTGGACTCACTTGAGTCTTTAGGCTGGTAATGTCTCCGTGCTTCACCTTCCCTGCCTCTGGAAGGAGGAGACTCGGCATAATGATCTACACATGAAACGCACTCACTGAAACCTTGGGAACACACCGTGTAGCTGACGTGTCTTTTTTACTATGATACACGACTGCTGACCCTTGCACATCTGCAGACTTTACATTCTTCCCTCATATGGATTCACACAGATCCTGTGCATACAACGAGTCAGACTACCTATGGACATTCGACGTCGAGTTTATAAATATACTCGCTCCATATTAATCAGTGGCAGGGCTAATACCAAAATTTCAAGATCCTGACTACACCTGAATGTTGACGGCTTAATTGCAGGAGTCTAGAGAGCTCAACACGCATACTACAATAGCCTAACTGCTTTTAACTACCCACTTAACTCTACACAGAAACTTTTTCTAAGCTGTATAATCAATCGTGAAAAACCGTGAACGAGGCTTTAATTTAGTCCAAGATTTTAAGAGCTATCTCTGCTGCTATTACCTTTTGCTGTCTCCCTACATATACCTGATCAGTAATCTGTGTAACAAGAACTCATCTTTTTGAACTCTAAAGACTTACTCGCCTATCAAAAGCAGAATCTCTCATACATGAAAGGTAAATTAACAACAGAACAGCTCTTGGAAGTAGTATAATTAGAAAAACTGCCCTACTTTCAAAACTCCAAACAAATTAACTCTACTAGGCATAGGTGTATTTCTTTCCTGAGGGTTTTTAAACAGAAGGATTCACATCAAGAGACCTTGAAGTCTGATGCTGCAAGTCATGCCATCAACAGAATTTCAAAGCAGTTTGCAAACAGCAATATTGCAGTTATCAGACTCTTCAACATTGTATTTTCTCTCTGCTTGACTTCATTGACAGTCATTGAGGATTGTGGTATCACTATCCATGGCATAATACTGACCAGAATAAAGTACTGTTATAGCTGTACAGGGAAAATGAGCTTTAGGCTTTAATCCTCTGACACAACATTCACAATCACTTAATACTTCCAATGCTACTTCTCCGAGACTATAATAGTACCCTTAAAAACACAAAAAAGGCTGCTCCATAAGTACTTAAGGCACGAGCTAAATGACAGCAGAAATCAGAACAAGTGAAATAGCTGAAATTAACACTTCATTGTACCAGTACCACTTAAAACATACGCGTTCTCTCTTTAGATCGAAAAAACACAGTATTTGTTTTTAACTACGGTTTCAGGAAACATAAAAAACTGCCTTTGTATCACTACTAGAATTACATTATTCCTTCAAATAAACCCAAATAAGGAAAAAAAAGTCCTTGTTTTACTGTAGGTGAGTGCAGTAAATCACTTAAGTCCTTAAAGGACAGATTGGATGGAGCTCTGAGCAACCCGGTCTAGTGAAAAGTGTCCCTGTCCACGGCAGAGGAGTTGGAACTGGATGATCTTTAAGGTCCCTTCCAACCCAAGCCACTCTATGATTCTTACTGCGTAAAAGGATCTGAATATCCACATTCCAGGTACTTCTCAGAAGCCTGGAAATGCAGGATGCAACTAGTGGAACCACCAGGTAGTGTAACAGTTACTTTTATTTCAATACATAAAACACCCTGCTTTTCTTTTACACCTCTGCTTTCTCAAAACAGAGAACTACATAAAAGAAAGAAAGCTCACCTAACCCAGTGTTTACAAGAAAAGCCCGCTAAAAAAGTTTAAGCATTTTACTGACTAGAGATCAACTTAAAACTAAACCCACAACTGAGTCTGGTTTTAGACAATTGCATTAAACTGGTAATAAAATGACTACACCTATCTTTCCTGAAAAAGCCAAAGGTCCTCTTTCTGTTCTCTCTTGATTGAAATGCCAAGTATTTTCAGGAAGTCTTGCTGACATCATGTTGTGATTAGAATTGCCCTATTTTCAAAACCCAGAACAAATTAACTCCCCTAAGCATAGGTGCATTTCTTTCCTGA
>VZTX01015882.1:0-23725 GCA_013400915.1 Pardalotus punctatus
CCACCGCTACAGTGCTTGTCTGCCTCAGTAGAGCATGCTGGGACTACCAAGGAAAACAACTTTCCAAAAACTGTTCAACAGCCATATCTGGGAAAATGCAGACTAAATAACCCCTCACTTCAGCAGTTTGCCAAACTGAAATAAAATAATATGTTCTTTTAAATACCTGCTGTTGAAGACTGCCTTTTCTGTGACAAATCTGGTGTTGAGTCAGCACTTGAAACATGTTTGCATTAGGGTTATTTGACAATATATACATAGGTTTTATATGGGCAATTTATTTTGTCTGGTACATGCAAGTCAGAACTACCAGCACACTGCTTGCTTCAACCTCTTCAATTTGCAATGCAGTTACACGTCCTTCATGGACTTGTATGAATTATCAGTTCTTCATTATTCTGCATTATCAGAGAGCAGTCCACAAATGTTGGTGAATTACGCTTAACTTTCTGATCAATGGGTTAAAAACAGACAGGTCATGGGTAGAAATTTGAACTTTGGTAGCAATGTAATATCATATTTCCAGTTTGAGAGGTCCATAATCTCTTTACTGAGTTTGTAAGGGCTCAGGACTACAGTTTGTCAGGCCGCTCCATCTGAACTTGTCTTGATCAGGAATTATTTTTAATCAAAAGTAATTATTACATAAAGAAGACACATATGCAAAAAAAGTTTAATATTAATAACGATGCTGTTAAAGTTGTCATACTGCACTCCTTAGTTGCTATCCCTTTTCTTGGATCACTCTTCAGGTGGGAAGATCTCATAGTCATAGATCCTAAAATCACAGAATCATTCTAGAATCATAGAATCATGAAGGCTGGAAGAGACTTCAAGATTATCCAGTCCAACCACTCACCTAACACTGCCACTATAACACCTAAACCAGTAAACCATATCACCCAGCACCAAATTCAGATGCCTCTTGAACACCTCCAGAAGGGCACATTTTCTAAAAGTGCTGATAACACATTCTAGGTATGCCCATGTCTTTGTTAGCACTTCAAGTAATAGAACACTATCTTCACGCAACGACATACTGCCTACAAAATAATTTTTAGGCATTGTAGGCACCAAAATAGAGTGTGTTCCTCAACTTCATCATCCAGTGGAACAGATTGCCCAGAGAAGCTGTGGATGCCCCATCCCTGGAAATGTTCAAGGCCATGTTGGATGGGGCCCTGAGCAACTTGGTCTAGTTGTAGGTGGACAAGAGGTTTGGAACTTGATGATCTTTAAGATCCTTTCCAACCCAAACCATTCTATGATTCTGTGATTCATGGCAAAGTGTCATACATCATCTTAAACCCTAACCTCCTAGCTGCTAACTTTGTACAGGTTTCTTAGATACATTTTAGTGTCTCAGAGGGCACTTCGAGAATTATCTCTGGACAATAACAGATTCCTAAACACATCTGTAGACATCTACAGGAAGGTTTCAACAATCTATTGTAAATTATAATTAATCTAATATAGAATCCCATAATTATAGAAAAATTGATATAAACATAGAAAATCTAGAGTGGGATTTTGCTTGGAAAAAAAAAAATCTTCAATTAAGATATGGAGAGCCTCAAAACAAATCCATTTTCTGAAACAGACTGAAGAGCACACCTGAGTCTGTGTTTCCTATTTCCTAGAAACCAAATATTTTAAGCACTTGCCTAACCAGTTAAAGTGGGAATTATCTTTTTCTTTTTTTTTTTTTTCAGATGAAGAAATTAGTCAAATTCAGCATAGATTTTTCAGTGAACCTAGCTTTACTCAGACTGATTTATAATCTGGGAGTCTTTAATAAAATCGTGTTAAAATAGGAGAGATGACTACCTTTCCCTGTCCTAATTAACTTCACCAGATTTCTTTTAGTATTAGTTCTCTAGGTACTATTTTGTGAAGTACTAGGATTTTTTAACACTCTCTGTGATATTTACACTGCATTAGCTGTCATCTTATATTTTAAAACAGATTCTGCTTGCCACATCTTTAACCCATAGCTTTGCTACCAGGCATGCTGCATCAGGTTTGGAAGGGTGAAATAATGTTTTTCTTTTTTCTTTCTTCTTTTTCCTCATGCTCCTTTTTTTCCTCTTTATTTATTTGAAAAGGAAAGGATTAATAATGTTTGGGAAACAATATTTTCTATTTCATTAGGGCTGAGGGCTTATGTAGAGAAGGAAACAAGTGCCATACCTGCAGTCTGTAAGTTATGACATATTGGACAAAATTCATTCATATTATGTAACATATGCCAAATAGGGGCAGGATATTTATTGATAATCAGCTTAATTGCTTCTTACTCAGAAAATTCAGTTGAGACACAGTTTAATCTTTTAATTTTGACTTTTGCAAAATAGTCACAATACATACCTAACTAATCACATTTCTTACAAAGTTAGCAATTTAGAGTTTTGCCACATATTTCATTACTGTTTATTTGCCAAGATTTTTGTTGTTATTCTGTGGTTGTCACCTGTCACTCAGTGAAAACACTTGACTGGCATTACACTTCATTGATCTTTACCTGATGTAAAGTAGGTGACATAGCTTCTTCAATCATTTCTTGAATGTGAAAACTTTGCCAAGTTCCTTTAGATGTGTAGGACATCAGACTGTAGATCACAATCTCATTTGGAAACCAAGGATATTAATTCCTACCAAAGGAATAACAGCAAAAGAAGGAAAGATTTTCCTATTATAATAAACCTGTGATTTTCCCATGATGAACAATTAATAATACTTTAAAAGGAGAATGAATATTCCAAAACAAGAAGTCTTCTTGAAGGGTATATTGTGCAAACCCATTCTTCTTACTAAAGGTTGTAGAACTGAATATAGTCTCAAGGAATAGCATAAAATATTTTTATTTAAATAAGAATTCGCTCAAATTCTGCTTTTAGGCACAAAAAGAACTTTTCTATCTTTTGGACCTATCAAGAATATACTCAAAACAATACTAAGATGTATATAACTTCTCCAAGTTCTCGCTGTTTGCTTTATGAAGTTGAGTGTTTGGGAGACGCAAATTTTTGTCTGCGTCTAAATACATCAAGATGGGTTTTAAAACCTTGCACTACATATTTATTTTAATTAAATTACTTTATCTTAGCATAAAAATTGTCACACTTGAACTTTTATATTATTATAGTAGATATGAAGTGGTTTTACAGCAATATGAAGTCAAGAGCTAAGTTAAAATAAGAACAGGAAAAGTTCAGTTTTCAAATACTATCTGCAAAGTGTTGAAGACAATGCATTTGATGAACTTCACCACTGTTGTTATGATATCTAATGCTCACTTGATATCTAAAAATGCAAAATGTTTTGTAAATTTTGTTTTGTATGTCATTGATAAAGAAGCTTTTGATGTAAAGATATTCAGTAAGTGAAGAAAAGTTCTAACAGTCCCTCCAAGAGCAGTAATTTTTGCAACCTGCCTGAAAGGATTCTAAGAATGGTGTCTGAGGAGCACACTGACTCACTAACACTGGTTTTCAGTTAGTGTTACAGCACTAGGGAAATCACAGAATGAGAAGTAAGCTAATGTTGGATTAATACTTTAAAATATAAACAGGATAACCTATGTCAGCCAATAAGATACCAGCCCTAGCAAAACAATCCCTATATTACATACTATTTAACTAATAAATAATTAAATCCATATAATTTATGCCATGAATATTGGTAATTGATTTTTTGTCTTTCTTAATAAGGCTTCAGATGTGGTACATGAAATATCATTTGTTTTGGATTCTGCAAGGAATCTTACTCTTTGCCAAGCAAATATGATCACTATGATCTTATCCCCATGTGGCATGTTAAATGGATTAAGAGCTAGCCAACCCATAGATCTTAGCTTGATGATATTTGACACTGACAGGCAGAGGAAAATGGGGGACGAGTGGGATTTCACGTGGGCTGGTACTGGTGTGACTCTCTCAGAAGTTGCTGTTCATTCTCCTATCATAAAAGGTGATATGGTGGTGAGTTGGTCTATAGATATGAGGAATCAAAATGGTACCACACCTTAAGAGACCCCTAGTGCTCTGATTTAATCAAAGAAGAAAACCATGGAGAAAATTGATTAAAACCTTATTTTTTTCTAGAATTCTCTCATTCAAACAGTAAATTACTCTGCAAAGTCCTATTTTGAAGGTTATAATATCATATTGATGAATCATTACACATATAATGGATGTTGAATGTAAAACATTAATTCCGAAAAGATAGAGGGTTTAAAGTCTAGAGTGGTAGCTATAAGAGATAGTTTTCACACAGCACAGTTTCACATTAGCTGTACATTCATTGACAAAAGCCAAACTGTAGAGAAGAAAAATGATAATAAATTTCTAACATGACCACAAAAAAAACAGGAAAGGAAGAGGGAATATGTGCAGAGATATTATAAAAGTTGATGTGAGAGACAAAAAAAATTATTACTGGCTCAAAACAACTGAAGTGTGTGTGTGGAGGTGTGGGCCAGGACAAGTTCTGCAAAAACTGGGATGGTGCACTGCTGGACACCCTGCCCCTGGACACTCTAGTCCCACCCAGCATGTCTATCAGCCACTGACACAACAGAAGCTCCACCTGGAGGGGCGCAGGAGACCAAAGCAGATAAAAGCAGTTACAGAAAGACACACATGGGCATACCCCATTGTTTTTATTTTATAGTATCTAAGAACGTGCTGGAATTCAAGCAGTGAATATTAATCTCTCTCTGTCCCCTCTCTCTTGGTCTCCTGCCACCCCCCCCACAACCCNNNNTTTTCCCTGCCCCCCCCCCCCCCCCCGCAATTCTTTCTTCTCCTAATTTCCTCTACTCAAAATATCAGAAACTTAAAGTTGGATGGGTTAGAGTTTTCTAAGTCAGTGTCTTGTGAAATGCTTTATTACAATTGAATGTTGCTTTAAAATTTGCAAAGTACCATTATTTTCTAAAGTTTGCCAGTAAAAGTTTATTGTTTAACCTCCTGAGAACATTGTCACATTTCTCCCATGCATCTGCCTCAGGATATAAAAAAACCTAAGCCCCCGTAAGAAACTCCTCAAGTGAGTTTGGGGCTTTACAGATGACAGGCAGAATTTGTGGATCAGATTATCAAAGAATATTCCAGTTTCTCTAGTGAGGAAGAGTGGTCATGAGTCTAAGGAGCCACTGAAACCAGCTTTATGCATTTTTTGAGGTTTGACTGAGCTGCAGAACACTCATGGGAGATGCAGCAGCTGCATGTCTGAATGTAGCCATGTATAATTATGAGTTTGCTATTCTTTGTTATAGTATTTATCAGAGACTTAAGTAGTGACAAAGCTACCTCGGTTTATGCCTAGATTTTACTAATACTTCCCTTCCAAGTGACCTTATGTAACTGCCTTCTGCCCTATAGCAATTGCACAAACGTTACTGTTCCTTGAGTCTCATTTACACCTCAGAGTGCCAGGTCAGTGGCATATATTTCAGTAGTGCACAGAAGGATCTTGCCATTATTAATTAAAGACTGCATTTAAGAAAATGTAAACAACTCTGTCCCATGTCTAACCAAGTAAAATTACTTAAAATGCATCTGCTTGAAGGAAATGGTCAGTGATGTAGACCTAGATAATTTTAGAAGCCATTTTTCAAGATTTGCTATTATTACGGAGAGAACAGTATTCTCTCCCAAAACATTTATGCAAGGCAAGCTATGTGCTTTACATTCACTCTTTAACAATGTTTAAATTCCTTCCTTTTCATCTTAATTATAAGCCCCAGCATGATTGATTGCTAAAGTGTAAAGTGCATATATTAAATATATGATTGTTAAAATATCCAAAGAAAGATCTGATTTTCCTTCAATGAAGCAGCTGTCTGCTGGCATTTGTTCTCCAAATCATAAGGTAGTTTGAAGTCTAATATCATTGAGGAGTGTATTTCATATGCTACATGCATTTTGTTCAGCTACAACCATTTGGCAAAGGAAAAAGCAATAAAAATTCTTTATTGAAATTGTACTTCCTATTTGTCTGTAAATTCTAGCTACTCAGACAGTGAACACAGCTTTATGTAAAGAAATAATCAAATGTCTTCTCTGATGTTTTTATACTAACCAGAAAATAAAGTTAAAATTATTCAATGAAGCCAGTAACACCAGAGACAATATGCAATAAAACAAGGCATAGACATTCACCATATTCCAAGTACATATAAAACCAGAGAGGATATGATAAATTCCTGAGAAGCTGAAACTATATATCCTTAGCCACGTTATCTAAAGTTACAGGGTGTTTTCAAAAGAGCTCAAGCCCTCTCCTTACGCAAAGAGACATCTGAAATTGAAACCTCTTTTTGTAGGGCAGTCTTTACTCATGAACAGTGCTAGTTTCTTCCTTGTATTACAGCTCCAGAATGGGCATGTAAATTATTTCTTTCCTCTGAGATTTGAGAAAAGCTTTAGAGATAGACATATCACTGAGAAGGTGAGATAAAACTTTCCTCAAATATAGTAATTTTTTCATCTGAAATAAAGATGCTTCAGTGAAGTAAAATTCATCTACAACAGGTGAACACCTCACTCAGAACACTGGAGAAGGCACAAGGGGGGACACTGCAAGGCAAAAATAGATTTCCAATCTTGCAAGTTCTCTTGAGTAGCCTCCATCTATGGATCCAGAGGCTGCAACTGATTTACACCATGTTAAGTCAGCCATCAACATGCAAAAGTTTTGGATGTCTTCAGGCATATGAAAATCATACCATATGCTAGATAACAGGTGGAGATATATATATATATTACCTTAGAAGTATGATGGGCTTTGTATTCCAGGACATCTTGACCTGGTTCTGAATGTAATTTGATAAACTGTCTGGGGCTGTATCATCTGTAAGCTTTTCATTAAGTTATTCTAAGACAGATGCTGGGAAAGAAAGAGATGTCAGACAAGGTTATAACATGTCACAAACACTGCAGAACTGCACTCTGTAGGTATACATACTATTAAGATCTAAAATATGAAGCCAGAAGAATGTAATTAGTACTAAAATGCTGGATATATTATTCTCTGGAATTTTAAAAAGCTCTTCTAGCTTTCAATGCCTTTTATAATTGCATAGTACTTTCTTATTTTATCATGTTTTTTGCAACTATTGATGACTATATATCTATTAAATATGTTGAATATGACCAAACTATGAAAACTGGGGTTTATATTTTTAATGAGAATTGAAAATACAAACAGCAAAAGTCTAGGAAACAGACACTGCTATATCACAAAGACAACAAAATTACCCCTAGTTAAGACCCTTAACTCTTTCATTGCTTTCTTTATCAAATTAAGAAGTAGTCCATGTACACTAAGATGTTCTGCAGAAAATTTTGTATTTTCACTAGCTGTAATCTCTGTAATTTAACAAGTCTGGTCCATAACACAAAAACAGCATTCTCCTGCATGCCGGTTTTTTAATGGACAGATGTGCCAGGAATGTGGAGCAATAGAAGAGATGCTTTGCTCCATTCTGACCTTCTGTAGTAGCAGTCGTGGGATTAAACCAAATGAAAGATTGTTGTCCTAATAGTGCAGCTACAGAGTGGAAATTCTTGCCAGATAGTATATAATTATCTGCTAAATGTACTTCTGTACTCAAATGTGCTAAAACCTTACAATTTATGGGTTTCTCAGAATAGGAAGACTTAAGATGGCAGGGAGAACAATGGTTCCAATCCTTGGAAGTGTGGTACAGGGCATGTAACTGGAATTATTTATTTGGTCACTGGCAGCACCTAAGTCTCTCATTTGTAACTCAGCCATACCAAGGTTTCACAGCCCTTGTCCATAACAGCTTACAATCTCTTCACCTAGAACCTGCAGACACACAAAAAAAGAATCACTAAGAAGCCAAAAACCCCATGTTTGTATGTTACATAAATGTCCAAGTTCATGGTTTTTTCCTCAAGATGTGTCAAGATAACAGATTAATACCATCTGCAGAAGATCTCAATTCGTCTTTTTTTTTTTTACAAACCCACATGCAAGAAGATAATGCAAGGGGTTTTGTTCTGAACTGCTCTTTTGTTCTCAACAGATTTCTCTGAATCTGTTACACATCATCAAAAGTAATTAAGTACTTATTGATACCAAGATAAACAGTAAGACAAACAGGGATATTTGTTCAAATGGCTAAACATCTAATATAGGTTTTTAACTCAATACCTGTAGAGAACAAAAAGATAATTATCTGGTCTACACTCACTTTTGGTTAAATTATCAATACAGGCACTAGCTGAATATGACTCATGTTGCCTTAAATGTCTCTCTAAAAAGGGGTTGTCACAACCTCCTAAAGGTCTGTTTCTTTCCATCTATATGGAAGTATGGAAGAGAGTTTTGTTAACTAAAATACAGACATTAGTCTCAGATATCTGAGTTAATTGGAATGAAATCTACCTAAAGACCTGCCATCTCTGGTGTAAACTGTCTTTATCAACAGACAATCAAAAAATGTCATTCTGAGGATTCCTTATTCCTGAATATGTTTTCCAGGAGGGATATTCTACCTCATGGTAGGAAAAGGGGTTTGAGACACTCCTGAGTATGTGAGCCAGCACAGACAGGACACAGGAACAACCACAAAACCACAAATGAAATGCAAGGAGTAAATTTATTTTTTGTTACCTCAACAACCATTGGATGCCAAGCATCTTTGCAGAAGCACACAAATAGAGTGCAGGCAGTACAAAACTCAGTCCATGCTAGAGGATCACCAGACCTTCATTTGTACATCAGGGAATTACCCAGAAGTGGTTTACCATGGTCCTTTAATATTTCACCCAGAAGGGCAGGAATTTCAAGCATGTTTAGTGGGGTCCCTTTAAGTTTATCACAGGCCTGTGTTATCTAAACACATCTGTTCTTATCAAACACACAAGATTAAACAATGATTAATATGATACTTGTGCAAGATTTAAATCCCTTGATTTACTTTTTTTTTTTTTTCTTCTCATTTTTGTGATGAAAACCACAAATCCATATTTAGATCAAACTCAGATAGGGAGTAAGGTCTTCCACCAACTTTCTGTTCACCTGTTGCACTGAGTGCTTGATTGCTTGTGTATGGCATGATGAAAGACTGCTGCTCTAAGTCCGGAGATGTGGACTTCCTTTCCTGTCTGCCTTCTGATTCTCCTTTAGCTTTTATAGATACAATGCAAAAGAGTGGTATCGTATGCAATACAGAAAATATCTCAATGTTGGACATTGTGATATGAGCATATAATCTACAACACATAATTATGTTGCTCTTAATATAAATAGGCCAACAAGTGGGTTGGAATACAAAATTGTGTCAGCCCTATTGGAATTTTTTTTTAAGCCATTTACCTGAAGGTCAGTAAGTTAAACGATAGTCACCATGCTACGAGAAATTATTTCATGCCTTCATGTGTATGAGACTTTTCATATCTATGCCAAATGAGAATATCATCATGAAAATGCGGGCTCAGCAATGAAGAAATTTGACAAACAAACTATCCAGCAATCTAAAAAGTAAAGAAATTACCTTGCATGGTCCTAAATCTACTAATATTTTAAGCTGTTTTCAACACTTGGGGACACCATTCAGATACTTAATTTTGAATACATGTTTGATAAAGCCTATGATATAACAGCATTGCATAATTGTTCTTTCACATTAAGAAAAGAAAAAGGGTTTATAGCCCTAGGTTGTTTGAATATTTTAGAGGCAGGAGAGTGACTTTAACTTTCCCTTGTGATATTCCCTATTGCTTCATTCTCAGTGACTTCTATAACAAAATTCAAAGTCAAGCACAAACATAAATATGAAAATCACATTTAAGTCTCCCTTTGATTTTAAGCCTATAATCAAGTTGTTGAACAGAAGTAGTGTAAAACAGAATTCAACTCTTCTGCTTCTTTCAGTCAGCTAAATAATCTGTTTTTAAAGATATCCAAGGCGCAAGGATGACTAAGATCATTGGTTTTTTAGGATCAATTTATCTATTAAAGTTCTAAAACATAGTTTGATCCTTTACAGTACAAAGTTGCAATCAATGCCATGACATTTAATAAATGTTATAATAAATAGCATTAATATATTAAAATCAATAAATATCTTATGGATTCTCAGATAGATGTACCATAGTGGAAAGATCAATAACATGATTGAAATTTTCCTATTTAATTTTAGATCTCAAAAATAATGTTGGTAAATCACATACATCCCTTACAGTCAGTGAAGTTAGAGGATATGCACTTGGGAGAAAAATTAATATAATATGTTATAGACACCTGTATAGGGTGAGGGACAATTTCTAAGGAAACAAGACAAAATAAACCTAGCTTTTCTTGTGTCCCTAAAAAGAAGACAAAGATGAGATATAATGCAGGGCATATTTTATACTGGAAAGAGAAATCCATTCCTGTTTTTAGAGTCCTAGTATGACATTTTACAAATCTTGTTAGTCTCAGTTCAACTATACTAAAGGGTTTTGTTGGGGTGATCTAGAAAGGTTTTAGAAGATTGGCACAAGTGAAATGTCACAGCAGGTTTTGGACAAAGTATATTCACAAAGACAGGTGAGCAACTTGAGGACTACTGAACAACAGCAAAGGTTATACAATGAATGATAGACAGACTCTTAATCCACCATGAGTATATAAAGTTTCTTATCTATCTAAGCCTAGGTAGCTATCTAGTCTAAACTGTCTAATGTTGGTATGGGTATGGTGGATAGGTAAAATGGAGTGTAGAAAGAGTGAGCTGCCAAGTCAACTGTAAAAGGAATCCCATCTCTGAAAACAATGCTGTTCCTTGCTAATATCTGTGCAGTGATATTACCCCAAAAGAAGACTGGGGGTATGTATGAGGTGGGGGGGGGGGAGGCATGTCTACCTTCCACTACATAGCATAGCAATAGACACACTTTATTTGACTAAACACCGCATACTTAGTAACTGCTGTGAATGCGTGACAGTAAATGTATAGAGAGTTTAGCCTATCTTTTTGAATAAAACAGTGGAAGATGCTATTTGACTAGCTTATACAACAATTGCTTTTTCTATGTTCAATTTAATTTGCAGTTGTATACTTCTTTTTCTTTAGGTGGTCTAAAGAATGTTAATGTTATAAACACCTGCTATGAATCTCAGCTAGAGAAAATAACCTATTTGACCTTGCTTTGAACAAGAGTATAATATCATCCATGAAATTGCAATGAGATATATTCCCACAAAAAGTAGTTCATCTATCGGTACCCATCCAATTTGAAAACATCACTGATGACGGGTCCTCAAGATCTTTGCCAAGTCCTCAAAGTCAATATTCTCACAAGCACAACAAATAATAACATATGATTTATGTAGGAAATGAGCCAAGTTATGATTTTGTTAATTTCAGACCATTAGCGGAGTAAGTTTACCCACAGAAATCATCCTAAATATAATTAATGTATATAGCCATAAGTAGTTTTAAAGTGAAGCCGTTCTCCAACTGTTAAGCAGTTGTTATGGTGATAATATATTAAACTAAGAATTACTATGAAAGTTACTCAATATTAGTTCTAAATTTGCAAAACTATCAGGAGAGTTAAGAAATTAAGATTTTTTAAAAATTATTCAGAGCACCTGCATGTGTTTCATGTGCAAAATTAATTGCCATATTAAATTAACAGAATGACATTAACATTAAGGGATCATTAGTATCATTCATAATTATTCACTATCTTTAAGCTGAATCATATGTCATTTCCTTGACACGCTGTATTTATTATTAAAAAGGTTAGCTTTTCAAAACTCTAATTATGGGAACAGAACATATGGAAGATATAGTATACATAGTAAGGAAACCTAAACATAAATATTCTCAAGTTTATTTTTCTGTAAAGAATGGAATATTTTATCTAGAAAATTTATCCAATTGGGTTCAAAACTGGGAGAAAGACAGAAAATTAGAATAACATATAGTGATGGAAAATGAAGAAAAAGGGAAAACAATGGCACCAAGCTAATCATAGTTTTCGTTGATAGTCTAGATGTTACAACATGCACCTTTCTTTATATTGTTTGAACTATGGTGTAGCAAATAACCCCAAATTGCTATTAGGTGTATAGCTTATTTTTAAGAACTCAATCTTTGATTTTGTTCGCTGATTTAAATAATTTCATTGTTCATATGAAGGTGTGTGCTTCTTTTTGAGACAATATATAAACTGGGCAACCAATATGAGGTGTACCATTCTGCATTATTATCATACACATATATAAAAATATAATTCAACATTTATGCCAGTAGAAATTTCTGCTAGTATAAACTAGAGGTTGTAGAACCATGAGTTTAACCTTTATTCAAGTGCTCTGTGACAGATGGACTGGCTTCATGGTCCCAGTTCTCTCCTGACATACCCCTAAGTGGCAATTAGTCCTCCTCTTACATAGCCTCAGCTGTTCTGCACTGACAATGACAAACAATAATAAAAGCTGTACTGGTTTCAGCAGATCCCAACCAGCTGAAACTATGAAGCTGTGTTCCCAGAGAATTAATGTAATAACAGCTACTGACATTTCGAGATTATCCTAAGTTTTTTTAGGGAAAAAATGCTATAAGGGAAAGAAAAGAAAATAGTACGTTACTGAAATGACATAACCAGTTTCCTCAGTTTATACATGTGCAAATATGTTCAATGTGTTTAACACACCGAGGTGAAGTATTTTATCCTCCTTTCAGCCAGCTCACATTTATACAAACATCTTCAGACATTTAATGTCCTGTCACACTCCTGGAGACATCCCTGATTGTGTGAGAAAAGGAATTGAGGAAAGCAGTATCAAACCCTAGCCTAGAAGTCACCCATTTTTGAAAGAACAGAAAAATCTTAACAAAAATCTTTCACAATCTTCTGGCTTGAGCTTTTTACTTTAAATCTAATATTTTCACATTTCTCTGACAGTGTTAAACACTATTCTTTGAACATTAGGGACTAATGCTATTTAGTGGTTACAGGAGTTCACAAAGACTAAGAAAGTTTCTAAAACCAATAGATGGACTGCATGCTTCCCAAAATATGCAAGTATGTCAACAGAATTCAACTTTCGATTGAGGATTGCTTGAAAAACCTGCTTTTTTCTTGTAAGCTGCTAGTTATGAAAAATAGACAGTCTTTTGTGTATTTCTAAGTCACAAGCTTAACCATACAATTGCCAGTGATAAAATCTATAAATCTCACTGTGTTACTAAAATAAATTTAAAAAGAAAACCTTAAAATTACATGTCCTTTAGACCAATATAAATGAACATGTCACATACTTGTAATGCAGAACAAAAGCACCTCTTCACTGGACCAGTTCCTGGTCCTTCTATACCCAGATCTTGAAATGTTGCTGTCTGAGATGGAGTTAATTTTCCCCTCAGCAGCCCTCTCAGTGCTGTGCTTTTTACAGGTAGGTAGAAAGGTGTCGGTAACACACCAACATTTGGCTCCTGTTAAGCAGGGCTGACACACCTTCAGCGCCGTCTCTCCAACATTCCCCCCTCACCAGTAGGCTGGGGGTGGGCGAAATCTTAGGAAGGGACATAACCAGGACAGCTGACCCAAACTGACCAGAGGGGTACTCCACACTCTATGATATCTGCTCAGCAAGAAAAGCTAAGAGAAAGGAGAAGGAAGCGGGGAAGGGAATTGATTATTACTCTGTCTTCCAGAGCAGCCACCCTATGTACTAAAGTCCTGGAAAACAGATAATGAAACTTCTGTTTCATTATATGCACAGCCTTTGTTTTTGGTTTGTTAAACTGCCTGTATCTTGACTCATGAGGCTTTTTCCATCTCGTTTTCTCTCCCCACCTTACTACCGAAGATGGAAGCTATCCAGTGGCTTGGTGGGCACCTGGCATCCAGGTCAAACCCCCACAGTTGTGTAGGAGACCATTTGCTTCTCAGAACTTGATCCCAAGTAAGATATTTGATTGATTTCAGGCTTGTATTGTGGGTCCTATCTTCCAAGAAACTGGATCAAATGCTTTTGCACAGGCCACTAATGGAATGGGCCTGCCAGCTGTTATCATTCTTCTTGCTTCTCAGACTCCAGTACCTAAATATCTTGTTTTCATCTTTCTGCTATCTCAAGAGTGGGTTGCTCTATTCTTATTAATAATCTCCCTTCGTCTTTTTCTTCTTCCTCATCTTTTCCTTTGGACTAGGTTGAATGAAAATAACCTTATAAATTCACTATGTAAGAGACTCTTAAATCCATGATAATTCTACAGAAATAGAGAATTACTTAATCATTCAAATGTTATTTGGCTGATGCTAAAAAGTCAGCAGGAGGAGCTCATAACATTAATTTTAATCAGTTGTTTAATAATCCTTCAAAACAGTGTCTCTCATAAAAAACCTATTTGCACAAATCCCCTCGGTGTTTGGACACAGCATATATCTGAATATAACTGAACTTGCATTTAAAATTTAACAAACATGATAGATGTCTCTTGGGGAGGAGCAGCTGGACCTCTGAATGTAAACACTGCTAAAACTTACTGCCTGAACTAAATGACCTAACTTTCCCAGTGTAAAGGCTAGATTAGATTAAAAAGTGATTTGTAGTCCAGTCATTATGGATGGAAAGAAAACCACACTAATTGTGGGTTATGTGCATATTCACATAGTGTTTTCCTTCATTATTTATCCTTGGTTATTGCCTAGCCAGAGTATGGCTTCAAAAATCTGTTTAGTTTTTACTGCAGAAAGTTCATTTATTTTGACCTCCTTCCTAAGATGTATGGAAGAGTCTGCACTTAACTTTACACGTTAGACACAGCTCTAAACCAAATCCACTGATCCAAAAATTAGTTTCATGGAAAAACACACTGATGAGAGAAGTTAGAAATGTGAAGAGTCTATTAAGGCATCATCCAGGCATTATATTCATGCATACACTCACTTGAGGAAAATGCCTGGAGCAGAAAATTGCACAATATAGATTTATAAAGTTCCTGTGTGCAGCAGTAAATAGGCAGGATTTAAATTTATAACTGATAAAAGGATATAGTTTGTTACACATGCATAATTAACCTAGAGAGCTCATTGCCACAAAAATATCACTGAGGCCTAAAAGATTAGCAGAATTTTAAAAAGGATTAAACATTTATATGGATAATGAGAGCATTTACATTTGCATGGAATTAGAATTATTTCTTTAAAACAAAAAATTACAAACTATCTTATTTCAGGACATAAACCAAAAGGTAGTCATGAGGAATACGAAGAAATTTCCCATCTCAGTAAAATTTGTTGTATAATTCTTCATTTCAGCTTCTTTATGAGCCTGTGGTTCTAGTCACTGGCAGCAACAAAATACTGGACTACACACAAATACTGCTTGCTCCAAATTAGCAATTACCAGGCTCCTAATGTCTTATTTTAATGACCTCACGACCTCAGAGTTACTATGGGGGAAAAAGAAATGTTTTGTTGTTTGAATTTGTTCATGAAGAGATAAAAGTGGCGTGCAGACACAGAAACATTTTATAGCAAACTTGTTTCTTCTGCAGGAGGGAATGCTTCTGTATGGATGCAGGGAGTATTTAATGAGTGAGTAGCATAGAAATAGAATTATTGGTCATGAACAAGTTAATGACCAATTAAGTACAAAAACAAAACTAAATTACTTGCATTGGTACCTAATTTAAAACTGTGATTGTAATCCAGGTAATGGAACTCTGCTGGAAATGTTCTTAGCACTCCCCTAACAAAAAAGTCATTACTGACTGGCCTGCTGCTTCATATAATTGCTGTGATAAGCCACCACAAATATAATTGGCTTTAGTTTTAAAAAATACTTCATCATTCAGCAAGAACTATAGCTATACTTTGATTTATATATTTATAGCAACTTAAGAAAGATCATTAACACCTTTTGTATCCAGACATTTTAGTAAACAGGAAATGTAAAGAAAAGATCTTAAACAATCTTTAAGAAACAATGCATTTTTCCTTATACTGTGTTCCTTTTGAACACTGAAATTACTTCAATGAGCACATTTAGTCTATTGAAGCCAAAAGGACTTCAGATTTATTTCTGTACTCTTTTGTCAAGTTATGCTATTATAATACACTCTGAGAAGCTTTCTAGACCTAAACAGGCTGATGAATTGTGTATACTCCCTGATGTCCAATATCATGTCCTGTTATTTTGCTTGTCTAGCTCAAACAAATAAGAATTTTAGATAGTGATAAATACCTCAAAAACATGGAGTGTGAATATTCAATGCAAAACCACAAAACCAGAATTTTATTCTCTTGATTATGACCCCTCCAGTTACCATTCCTCTGATGCTTGTTCTCACAAAGAAATTTACCAGTGGAATTTTTCTAGAAACAATAATTTTTAAATTAATCGAAAACACAGTAATAACAAGCTCATTTTAAAAATCATGTACACTGAAAACTTAGTTATAAATACTGCAGTCAGTCAGTGAAGATCAAATCACATAGCACACAATTTGTATGTCTAATCAAACTTAATCAAAGGGATTTTAAAAAATCTGTGTACTACAGGCTACTACAATTAGCAATTTAGGTAGACACTTTTGTGTATCCCTATTCCTCTGTGGTCACATACAAACAGAGATACTACCTGTGTTCCTTGCCATTCCAATGGAAAATTGTATAGATTAGTTTGCATATTTGGATGCAAGAACCTAAAACTTCAAATAAATACATAAACAAATGCATACACAAATAACTAAACAAAGCAACAAACCTCATGGGCTGGGAGGGAGGGCAGAAATCTTGCAAAAATAAAATTTTCACTAAGTGGCACTTCTTATATTTGTCTTCACTTATCTGACCCTGGTTTTATTGCTCATGGGAAAAAATCTAAAGCAGAAATTGAAGTAAAATTGATAAATTAAAATTTAGAAAAAGAACATATAATGTGATGGGTTTTTTTGGTTGGTTGATGCCTTTGTTGCAGATATTCATGCTTTTTTATGGGGAAATTACTGTAATTTTATTTATTTTAAGAATATTGCTGTAGTGTTTAATTTAAGGAAAAAAATTCAAAAATTGCTTTTTCCTAACCATTCTGTAAAAACTCTGATACTATTTTGAAAAAGAAATTCAGAAATCTTAGATGTGTTTTTGTAGATAATAAGTGTCAATGTCATTTAAGGCTTTTGATAAAATTTTATAGATTTTTTAATTAGAAATTTATAAGATTTTTCATTAAATCCTAAAAGGTACTCTGGCCCTTGCACTTCAGCCCACTCTTGCAAACCCTTTGGAGCATGTTGACCACTGAGTACAAAAAGAAATTCCACTGACATTAATGGATTTTGGATCAAACTATAAAAAGAGCAGCCATCCAAAATAACACCTCTCATCACAACAGTACTGTGTCTGTTAATTTCCTGTATCAGTAGCATAAAGAGCCAACCATTCATAAAGGTTACAATGTCATTGTGAAGAAATTCAGGAGGAGCTGATGCTGCCTTATAAATGGTATGTCGTCAGAAACATATCATGCACTGAGTTAAAAAGTGGTCTGATCTTCAATCTGGTGTTTCAACCCATGTATAAAATTATAGTACTAGGTTCAGACACTGACTGGGCATTGGTCTGCTTGTGGGAGGTGGTGAATGGTTCCCCTTTGCATTTTTTTTTTCTCTCTTTCTTTGACTTTTAAAATTATTTTTACCTTGAACCATGAGATTTGTTGCTCTTTACTCTCCCTCTTACCCCATTGGAGGAGACAGGGAAGGAGTGAGTGACCATGTGAGTGCTTAGCTGCTGGACAGGGTATACCCACCAGAGCTATGTATGCATATAAAAACCTGCAGCTATTTCTCCAGCATAAATGAACTGGAATGATCTGAAGCTGCTGGCACAACAACTTCAACATGCTGCTGGCACCTCAGGAAACTGATACCTAGTGGGTTACATGATGTCATCTCCTAGATATGCAGAGTTGGAGGAGCACTGCCTAACAACACCCTGCATGAGAAGATCAAAGATCTCATCTGTAGCTGGACTTAACAATCTTAAAGGCATCTTCCAGCCTTGATGATTCTATGATTCTATAATCTGTGGTCCCAAAGCAGAACCATCATGTTGAAGATGCAGATACTGCAGTTTTCTAAAGTAGCATTCAACAGATATTATGTGAGCAGATACTCTCACTGTTAATTTTGAACCAGAACTACTGAATTAATTGTTCCTTAACAACTCACCTCACTCTGTGTAGCCTACTTAGAAATAAAATTGTCACTCAAGAGGTAGTGACAGTCTTAGAGTTTTGATCGCTCTTGTATGTGATTTATAAACAGCATCAGAAAAAAAATCACCAAAAATCAACATCACCAAAAAAAGTCTAACCTTTATTCTGTTGCTCAAGTTTTAATATAGGTTGAGCTACAGTGTCCTTTCTGTGTGATAGTCCAAATATACAAATCCATATATAAATTTACATTTTCAGTTTCATGCTTCATTTAGGTATACAATATGTTCACCCATAAAAATCCATGATCTCTAGCTATTGTTTAATGGATACCAATTCTTGTTCCTAATGTTATTTGCTGATCACAAAAAGCTACTATTACCCTGAAGAAATGTGTTATGGAAAAAGAGAGGAAAGAATTCCATGAAAAGTCTGTATAATGGAAGTATTCTGTCACTTAGTATTGTTGTCTAGGTCCATAGAAATTTAGGAACTCATTGACCTCAATTTTTTCTTTCAGTGTTTCTCAGTCCCCAGAGTGTTGTTTATTCTCTTCTTCATTAGAATCTAAAATAATTTGAGAGTGTTCCTGACCTAGCTTTTGAGGGTTTTATTGGGACAATGATGCATGAGAGAATTCCAGCAAAATTGAATGAGGAACAAGGATTGTAGGATAAGAATAGGTCACTGGGAGGTGGACACACTAGGAATTCCAGGTCCCTCTAACAGATGCATGAGCTTAATGCAATGAACAATGCAGAAGACTCAAAAATAATAAGAAAGAAAATACTGTTTTCTATTGTTATGCTATTTTTGCTACCTTTTAAAAGGTGATTTTGTTTTTGCTATTTAAAACTCTAAGTGTTCTTTCACTTGAATGAATTTGCACAATTTAGGTAGTGCTCAAAATTATGACCCTTGGCTGTATTCCCCAGGGGATCACATTTTAGCTGGGAATTAACCAAACAAATCTCACTCCATCTCCAGCTTGCAAACAACCTGATCACATTGTACAACAGGAAAGTATATATACTCTATGCTAAAGAAAAGCAAAAGCTACTAGGAATGGCTTCCGAGTTAATCTGATGTGCAAAACAATCTTGTTTTCAGTAAAATTGCAATCACTGTCAACAGCAGAAAATCTGGTCTCAAGAACTCAGCACCTCTCAAAATTTTCAATTTGACTGAAGTATGCAATCACTTATACAATAAATATGTCATTTGTGCCTTACCTGTACAAATTCAGCAATTCATTTTGTGGTGACTTTGCAGGATGATATTTTTTCTTCTTTTACTATGGCACAAATCTTAAACCACTGTAAATATATATTTTTTCTTTAACTTTCAATTTAGTTGAATCTAGCAGAATTTTTTCTATAATTTTTAAAAGATCGAGGACTGGCACAAAAGTCTTCCTTTAAGCACTTTCATAAAATAGGCTTTCTTCACTGCTGCCCACTCCTATTCTCTCCTTTACATTTGCAAGTTTAAAACATCAGGCTCAGTGATATTGAACAGGTGTTTTTCTCTCCCTTTTTCTAGACTTATAAGAAGATCAATGTCTTATTTTCCCTGATTACAAATTGCTATTACAAAGTTTTACCAAGACTGAAAATGTTCTGCATATTGCTTCAGGACTGGAGTTTCCTCTGCAGTTGCCTGAAACATTTCCAGTTTATATATCTTTCCCCCTGCATTGTCTAAGGGCCTTGTGTTGTTTCAGTGTCCATGAATTCATAATTCTCCATTGTCCTTCTCTGACCCCACAGAGCGCAGTCTGTGGAATTTCCAATTTTTTTTATTTTTAAAATAAGTTGAGAGGAAGCAATTTTTATTCCCCATTACAGACCTCCACATTTCCGGAATCAAAGCCTTTCATCAACAGAATATCTGAGACTCTGCCTCCTGATATGGATCGATTGAAATCCAATACTTTTGGATGGGCTTTTGCCAGCATGTGTGTTTCAACTCTTGCTCTTGTTACTTTATTTTCAACTATTATGAGACATCCTGTATGAAAAACACTGCAAAAGTATTGCTGTTGTTCTTGAACCAGCATTAGGCTCCATGGGTGCCAAGCCATGGTAACACATGGAACTTTCACAGTTCAGTGCTCAGAATCACACTTTTATAGGGAAGTGTTCTAAATGATTCAAAGTTACCAGCTCACTGAAAAGTGACTGGTTGCCAAAAAAAGCCCTCCTATTAAGGAAATGCATATGGTCATGAAATATTTTACAGTTTATAAACTTGTCTAGTAATGATTTGATTTCATGAGCTTGAACCATATAAAAATTGGCTATTCTTCTTTTTAAAGAATGTTGACTTCTTATGACATTGACAGTGCATTTTTCTTTATTTATATTGTATTTGCCTTTTCAGATAAGATGATGTTTATATTAGCTTAAACAAAGCACAGGATTAAAGAATCAGCTATAGGTCTTTCCTTCCGCATTCTTTTTTCCAAGAATAGAACTAAATTCTTGTGTTACTGGTACAATATTTTCTACTTAAAAATGTTTTTGCATTTGCCTATATGTTCCTCAGAGCAGGAAACTCCTTTAGTGCTTGAGTAGATGGATGAATTACAGTGCAACTGTGAGAACACAAATCTCAGATTTTGCATGTTTTCTACAAAATATAAGATTATAACCCTTCCTCCTGTAAAAGAAAAAATTACCAACCAAAATAAAACCTGTAAAATATTGAGATATCCATCAGAAATGTGTCTATCAAAAAAGTTTGTCTTGTGCCTTTGACTACACGTCTGAAATGTACACAGAGTATTATGACAACATTATAATTTAATGGGTTCTTTTTTGAACACTCTCATACAGTCTTCTATATGAAAAGAATCAGAAAAGATAGTGTATTAATGAATACTTCCCAGCCTTCGGAAATCTTCCTGTTGTACAGATGAACACCATGTAGAAACTCTCTGTATTTACATCTCAAGTGTTCCACTTAACCCCATTAGAAGATTGCTTCCATGGAAAAAAATCATGTGGAATAGTCTAGTTATTCTGAGCCGTATCTAGGCTGATCATGAAGTCCAGGCAGCTTTAGATACAAGGGTCCGCAAGGATAACTGCTGCAAGACAAAATCAACACAATCACACAAGAGCCAGAATCTAAAATGTCTGTATGGTAGATATGGGTTGCTTTTCTGTTAGTGTTTAATTTTTTGTTAGTGCTTTTCTGTTAGTGTTTAAAAAAAAAAAATAAATTATTTCAATTGTTGCTAAATTGTAGAAAAATAGCAGACATAGAGGATTGCATTCTTATAGGTAAATTTAAAGCAATTGAGATCATAGCATATAATCCATGGAAAGGAAAAATACTGAATTAACCAACAGAGTTATTTTTTAAAAGTATTCACTTGAATTGTTGCTCCAGTCATGGTCTGAACCCTTGTCTTTTAGAGAAATCTTCTTCTCAGATATTCATACCACTTCAATAAATTAATATTCATAAGTTACTGCTGAGGTGTTTCTCCTGATTTTTGGGGCTACATTATATGGGTTATTAGACATGTGGCTGATTTTCTACACTTGGGACAAGATCTAATAATTTTAGCTTTTATCAGGTAACACTGTGAATATTACAATAAACAGACACTATTTTAAGTCCTTTTTGCTATGCCTGCAATGCCTTAAATCATGCAAAACATTAAACTATGCAAAGTGTAAGATGCTGCAAAATCATTCTCTCTATCTTCAGACCTTCTAGAAGTGTCCATTATTATGCCAGTAAGTTATGAATACAAGGATTGCCATACACATATTTATTTTTCCATACTATAAAATCTTTTGAAACAGCTGAATATTCCTCTATATTCCTCTCATATATGTGTTAATTTTCTATAAATCTTTAAGTAAAGGTCTAGCAAACACATCTTCACAGTCTATTCAACCACTTGTTAAAGTTAAGCTTGATGATATAATCACTGGTGTTACTTCTGCCAGCCTTATTTGAAGACTGTTTGGTCAATCAATTGAAACTGGTAAAAAAATGCAAGATTCAAAAAGACATATAGGTAGAGCCTGCTTTCACAGAAATATACTAGTTTTTATGCAGAAATTATTTGGGTGTCTAGTAATTCAGGTATCAAAGAAAGCAATTTATTTTCACCTGAAATGTAACTTTTTTGAACTGGAGAACCAAAAATTTTAATCTGAAAGGCAGAGATTATTGTGCAGTAATTTATTTTTAAACTTGGTAAATTCATTTGATAGTTTAGGGAAACCGGTTTTGAACAGATGGGTGAAAGTAAAAAGCATTTGTACCTTTTAAATGGAAGTCATGACTATATGCATTTGGGCATCATGTGCACCACAGATGCCTTTAACTCTAATTTAAACAACTAGGTTTGAATAAACTTACCTTTTTTTTTTTTTTTCCTTCCAAGCAAACAAGCATCTCCAGGGTTGATCCTTCCAACTATAGATTGATTTTATAGATAAGGTAGATAAATCACTCTCCATAAGTGTGAACTTCTTATTATTGGTTACAAAGGGAAATGATTGCCTCAGTCCTAGGTTTTTGATTGTCAGATACAGTTAGTCAGTTAAAATGAATTCTATGCCAAGGAAAGAAATTCAAGGTCTTTTATTCCAAAAAACTAACCAACTTATCCTCATGTGGCAAAATCAAATTCTTCTCTTAACATATTCTTGTTACACCTCTACACATTTTTTAGGTCAGTCTGAATGATTGATCAGGCTACATTTCCATCAGCAGGATACTGTTGGACACAAACACAGCATCCCTTCTATGCAAATGATATTACCATAGGAAATTCAAGTGTTACTTTTCTATATATTGTCTTTTCCTTCTTCATAACAGATATTTCATTTTAACTTTAGGTTGAAATTCTCAGTGTATCTTTGTAGTGTTTGAAGAAAGAAAAGGATTTTAATCTGACTGAAAGTTAAAACTCTTTCCATTCTGATTTGTGTGATTTGTCTTTTTGGGTCCTGAAAATGTAGCTACTTCGACATGTCTGTAATCCCACCAAAATAAAGACAATGTTTTATATTTGCATTTTAAGTCAGGGCAAGAGTTCCCAGAGTAAAAGAGTGGATATGAAATCTAAGCAAATTAATTAAAGTACCTTTAGGAGAATGATCCACATTTCTCCAGAGAGATATTTTGATATTGTTAATATAAACCCATCCTGCAATTTTAAAATAAGAAACTTTCTTTTGATGGGAATTTGAAATTTAATAGCATATTTTGAAAGTACTTTGCTGGAAACAATGTTCAGTAACAAAATACATGACTATATTCTTCATGTGCTAACCTGTAAAACTCCTCACATGAGGCACTTTTTCTCATCATTAAAGGAGAAATTAAGAAGTCAGTAATTGGCACTCTGAACTTCATTAGCGTATAGCTCACCAGCAACATACTTCAGTATCTGCAGGTCAGGAGACAGACACTGTAAAACAACATTCTCTTCTTAAGGCTGTTTTAAGTGAAAATGTATGCATCCTTGTAATAACATTCACCTTCTCTACTTACA
>VZTX01015882.1:23806-111311 GCA_013400915.1 Pardalotus punctatus
ACCTTTTTTTTTTTTTTTCACTCCAAGCAAACAAGCATCTCCAGGGTTGATCCTTCCAACTATAGATTGATTTTATAGATAAGGTAGATAAATCACTCTCCATAAGTGTGAACTTCTTATTATTGGTTACAAAGGGAAATGATTGCCTCAGTCCTAGGTTTTTGATTGTCAGATACAGTTAGTCAGTTAAAATGAATTCTATGCCAAGGAAAGAAATTCAAGGTCTTTTATTCCAAAAAACTAACCAACTTATCCTCATGTGGCAAAATCAAATTCTTCTCTTAACATATTCTTGTTACACCTCTACACATTTTTTAGGTCAGTCTGAATGATTGATCAGGCTACATTTCCATCAGCAGGATACTGTTGGACACAAACACAGCATCCCTTCTATGCAAATGATATTACCATAGGAAATTCAAGTGTTACTTTTCTATATATTGTCTTTTCCTTCTTCATAACAGATATTTCATTTTAACTTTAGGTTGAAATTCTCAGTGTATCTTTGTAGTGTTTGAAGAAAGAAAAGGATTTTAATCTGACTGAAAGTTAAAACTCTTTCCATTCTGATTTGTGTGATTTGTCTTTTTGGGTCCTGAAAATGTAGCTACTTCGACATGTCTGTAATCCCACCAAAATAAAGACAATGTTTTATATTTGCATTTTAAGTCAGGGCAAGAGTTCCCAGAGTAAAAGAGTGGATATGAAATCTAAGCAAATTAATTAAAGTACCTTTAGGAGAATGATCCACATTTCTCCAGAGAGATATTTTGATATTGTTAATATAAACCCATCCTGCAATTTTAAAATAAGAAACTTTCTTTTGATGGGAATTTGAAATTTAATAGCATATTTTGAAAGTACTTTGCTGGAAACAATGTTCAGTAACAAAATACATGACTATATTCTTCATGTGCTAACCTGTAAAACTCCTCACATGAGGCACTTTTTCTCATCATTAAAGGAGAAATTAAGAAGTCAGTAATTGGCACTCTGAACTTCATTAGCGTATAGCTCACCAGCAACATACTTCAGTATCTGCAGGTCAGGAGACAGACACTGTAAAACAACATTCTCTTCTTAAGGCTGTTTTAAGTGAAAATGTATGCATCCTTGTAATAACATTCACCTTCTCTACTTACACACACAAGGTTAGTTCCCAAGACTATTTCCATCTGGTCAGAGAGCACAGATCTGTCTTTTGTAGAGGCAGAAAACAAAAATGGTTATTAGAGAAACTCCTGAGAGAAATATCACCTTTTTTTTTTTTTTTTGCTTCAAACTAATGCAAAGAATCACTAAGTTGCAGCAGAGTGGAGAGTCAGGGGAGCAAGAAAGTAAAAAAAAGACACTGAGAGAAGAAATGAAGAAAGAGAAAAAAGAGAAAGAAGAAAGGAAAGAGAAAGACATAAGAAAAAGGACAAAAGGGAAGGAAGGAAGGAAAAAGAAAAAGAGAAAGAAAAAGAAAAAAGAATGAAAAATGTTGAGATGAAGGTTGAGGAAAGGAATAAGAAAAAGAAGAGGAAGAAAATAAAGAAAAGCAGATTATACAATACCTTGCAGTGTTTTGTTCAGGGGTGGAATTATTTTCCTTCTGCTGATAATCATGAAAGAATAATTTAAATATTGTAGTATTTAATTGCATTTTTCAGTTTCAAACTTTCCTTTATTGTTTAGTTTATTTCTGTTAATGAAATCCATAGCAAGTGAACTTTGTCAAGTAAGTGAATGCATATTCTATTCTGAATTTTAAAAGATTGGCATGACTGTGTTACATGTACTGTATGTAGTACAATGAAATTTTTGTTATGGGAATTCAAGGAAGTTTTGAGGAGTTATTTTGGTTTGTTTAAGTTTTTTGCTCTCTTATCATGGGGTTTAGCATAATTCTTACTTGAGAAGATATCTGTTCTATTTGTACAGAATAAGGACAGGGGAGTTGGGTTTCTGATTTCTTAATAAGGACATAATTCTCAGAAGACCACCATAGCTATGTAAAATGCTGAAATCAAATAGCAGGTAAGGTCCATTGAGAAGTATAAGATTTTTCTCATGATAGTTTTATTAAAAGTTGTAAATATTTATTCTAATTTCAAATGAGAAAGAAGAAGAAAGATCTGTTAGTAAAAAGATTCTGTAGAAAAATACAACTTCAAATTCCACCACTAAGGCTCTGGCTATGTAATGCATAAGATCATCCAGGGTCTCTTTAGACCTGGGGCTAATTGACACAGTAGAATAATTTTCTTAACAGCTAAGTTCTCTTTCCTTCCTGAGTAGACCAGCTGTGTTCAAACTGCTATTGGGAACAATCCTTGGCTCAGGTTTGACTGGGAGAAAGTTGCTGACATGCCATGACATCTTAGGGATGTTGTTGGCACTTTTGCAGCAGAGGTGACTGCATGCCAGTGGTCAGGCCCTTGACACAGCGTGTGAGATCAACTGTTACAGAAGCATCCCAAAAGCACAGATTGCTTGGCTCACAGTACTTGGAGCAGAGTATTACCTACAGTGGCGTCTGCCTACAAGGCTGAGTAGGGTAGGTCTGGACCAATCTAAGTTTGGATCCTGACAGAGTTGACAAGTCCACTAGGGCACTGACATGCATATCTATTTTATCCATATTTAAATTAAAGTTATGAGTACATGTACCCTACATTTACCCTTTCTCTACCTTTGCAGACATAAGGAAATTTTTTTTTTTCTTCCTCAACAGGAAACATACCTGAGTTAAATAACGTTTTGATATCTAAGTTTGTTTAAAACCAAAGCCAGCTCTTTCACAAATTGCTACGCCTCAAGAGTGACTAAAGCAAATGGGACAAACCTGGTCCATGGATCTTGCATGAATCTGACTTGTAAAAGGTTCATAATCCTACTTCAGACTTTCTATTTAATAAATAGCTTAAAAAAAAGATTTTTAAAAAAGTTCAAAGTAGATGTAATTATGTGTGTTACCTTGTAACTACCTCTGTGTGGTTTCTACTCCATTAAATCTCTTCATGGCCTTCAGAAATTCTTCTCATTTCTTGAAACTAATCAAGGTGAAACTTTGGTGCTAATGAAGACACCTGTTCTGCTTCAGCCTAGTTTTCCTAGATGGTGTCTAGAAAAGAACAAAAGGGTTTCTAGTCTTCTAAAATATTTATTATAGCAAGAAATATAGGAAAATATTCAGCTTATTCAGAAATAGGTTTAGAGATTGATGAAGTTACCTTTGGCAATAACGTATGATGAATTCAACAGAAACAAAAGATGGAAAAGATTTGAAAGGATGAAAACAGAAGTTAAGAAATTCACAGAAGAGTTGCAGTGACAATTTTTTAATAACAAGATAATTAAAATATTACAATAATGTGCTAAGGAATATGGGAAAACACTTAATGTTTAAAATGCATTTTCAAAACCTTATGTTGTAACAGTTTCTCTGGATGAGGTTGCAGCAGCCAGCATGGGTTAGGCTTGGTTAACTATAGCGTTGGTGAATTAATATCAGCAAAATTTTAGGAAAAGGAAGTAGCCTAGTTTTAAGAACAGAGGAGCATCTCTGACCTGCACAACCTGTCAGTCACTGAGAAAGCAGCAAACATAGGGAGAACGTCCCAGGGGTCAGATTTAACGCACCAGTGATGGCAACAGCCAGCTTTCATAGATGACTAGAACTTGAACTGGCTGATCAGGCATCTTGTTTTCTTTACTTGATCAGACCAGTGCTGGTATCCAGTAAGAAAATAAAATAAGAGACCTGGCCACCCCATGGCCCAGCTCCAGGATCACACAGTGCCTGGTAGAGACCTCAGTGCCAGCTTGCCAAACCTTCATTCTGGACTGGGCTGTACTTACCACACAACAGGGAATCCCTAAAAGTGTGCATTAACCTATGGTTAAAATGTATTGGTATACAAATTTCTACACTGTCCTTAGGTGTCAGAAATAAGGTAGTGATTACATGAATCACAGATAGCTTTGGGAAAGGGACCAAGAAAGAGGAATATCTGGTCCCTATACAGGAGGATGAAAAAGACTTTTAACATAGCATTTGACCCAAATATATGCCCCTGTTGGAAGAGGAAGGTAGAAAATTCTGGATTATTAAGAAAACCAAGTTCAGGAAAGTTTTAGCTTATTCAGAAGGGAATTTTCAGATGCTTATTTATAAGGGAAATAAGGAAAGTTGTGAAACATTCATGTGGGTTTTTATTTTTGCATACAAGATTTTCGTGGGAAAAAAACAAAACCTGGAAGAACAGAAGAGTGGCCCAGAAGCAAAGCAAGTGCATTCAAACACGGTAATGACCTGTTAAAGAGAAACTGATGTCTGCCCACCAAGGCTGTGATATAGAGCAGAAAAATGCACAGAGAACAGTGGTGAAGCTGGCTTGCTTCAAAAGGAAAGTGGCTGCCAAGTGAAAAAGGCTGTGTTCTTGTTCTCTAAAGTCACTGTAGCCATTTGCTCCTGACTGGGACCTGGAACATTTGAATGGAGATGTCTGGTCTTTTTCTCCTCCACCTTCTCCAACAACAAGGCATTTGCTGGCTCTAGAGAAGGAGCAGTCCCCATCATGAAGGTAGGAGTTAAATGAAGGTAGGAATGATCCAGATGTATTTGCACCATCGGCCAGCTGAGGAACATGACCTTGGGGACTGGGCAAGGTGTTCAGGCTGCTACAATGCAGCCTGGGTGGTCAGTGACATGTCACCACCCGGCCCTGCATCCTTGCAGGCTGTGAGAGCTGGAAGGGGAATGATCATATGGTTACTGAAGTGCAGGGAAGTAATGTAATTTATAAAACTGCATACATCTGTGATTAAATGCTCTGGTGTTCAGGTCTGTTTAGTCTGTATGTTCTCATTTGGTCCTGAACTGTGACAGATGTGGCAAGGCTGCATGTCTATTTTTTTCAACAGTTCTTTCTGATGCTGCAGCAGAGCATAACTATAAAGCTCTTACCACTTTCCACTTTCACCCATTATAAGCATTTTTGGCTTTAGTTACGGATTAAAAACAAATCATTATGTTCATGACGACTGTCTCTTCTGAAGAGTAGGTGAAGCGGAATGGCCATTTTACTCTCTTTTACCCTTTGGTAAAAATTTATTCCAGTGCACTGAACTTTCTCAGATAAGCAGCAGTTTGAATTGGGATCTCTCCAAAGACAAATGTCAGAGACAAAATTTTCACAGCACTATGCAAACAGATCTAAAATCACAAACAGACAGACTGAACTAGGCACACAGCTTTTGCCTGAAGTCAGATGAGGTGAATCCATCTCAGTATTCTTTGCTTAGATCCCTCAGTTGTCTAAAAGCAGGTGAATGAAACCTGGAACTCACAATTAATGAACCTCTTTATTTCAAATGAGAGTTATTGTCAATAACCTAGTGTTATCACAAGATTATTCACTCATCAGAGAGCTTTCATCTTCCTATGTCTCTATTGTGAATTTAGAACAGACAACAATACAACTCTGACAGGAGATCCCAAGTTGCTCTTAGGAATGCAGAATTTAGGTCAGATAATGAGTTGAGCCCAAACCAGTGGAGCCCACATCTTGACAGGGCAGGTCTGTCATGGAGCTGGAGTCTGGCACGCCTACAGTATCACTAAGGAATGGACACCTGAACCTGAGTTGAGCTGAAATGGGGCTCCTGGGCCAATGGACAGGGATAGGGAAGAGGCCCACAGGGAGCACAGTACTAGGCTGCACAAACAAGGCCCACTATAGCATTCAGACAGGGCCCTGACAATTTTCATTAATGAAAGTTGTATATGCCGAACAAATATGGAATGATAGACATTTAGAGCAACCTTAAACTTTTTCAGGGTGGGACCTTAGATTCATAGAATCTCATACTGCAATAGCTCAATAAAAGAACTTGCATATGTGACATTTTGTGTCTTGGTACAGCTGATTGAAAGTCTTTTTAAACAGCTTCCAACTCAAAGTTTCAGTGTTGGGGCAGAGTACTTAGCACTTAGCAGCAGATTAATCTGTAACAGGCTTTCTATTTTTTTTTTTTTTGCAAAGAATGACAGAGCAGTTAGTAGTGGGAGAGTTTTGGTTTGTTTTTTGTTTTTTTGGGTTTTTTTTTGTTTGCTTTTATTGCTTTGATTATTTTTCCATAGCACTTCATTCACTGACAGTCATACTCCTGTTAGTTTACCAGCAGAACCCAAAAACATGTTTCATAGTGCCATAGTCGTCAAACAAAAGTTGGTACTTCAGTGGAAACACAACAGAAATGTGGACAACATAGAAATGAATTTCACAACACTGAAATAGTTAAACACTGATTGCAATGGCATGTCAATATAAAGTATAAGTGGCTCACAGATTTCTGCTGAGTGCCTACTTATCAAGGAAGTCTGTTGGTAGAGGTAAGGATATTTGCGCCCACAGAACCTCTACTTTCCAATTTAATTCTATTGATTAATAGGTTTATCTACTTCCTTATTACCTGTAGCCATTAGATAATGTGAATTTAAAAAACAGAGCAGAGTAGAAGTCTATAGCCACATTCACGTATTGTGTTCTTTATTGTATCTTCAAGGAAGACCATGTATCAGAATCAATACCGGAAGAAAAACTCCACCACAGAAACTCTGGGAGTAATTGTGCTTGAAGAAAGAATAATTCCTTCAGTGACTTTGAAGAGTAGAGAGTAAATATGGATATAATTCACTATAAATTATCATTTTAATCTCTACCCAACAAGCTTTTACATCTGACAGAGACAAGGTGGGTTGATAGATATATCACTTTTTATAAACCAGTGACAATTCCAGGACACACTTGGAATTAGAAATCTCTTGCTCAAGAAAAAAATAAATATTCACATTTTGCCTGATATTCATTTATGAAACAACATGTTCAGAAAAGCCCTTTACTGTCTCACAGTCAAAGCAAGGGCATTTGTACCAAAAACTTTAAGAGATGCACAAAGCCACATAATCTCTGTCTGTAAATGACATATCAGGTGTTCCATAATGTCAGCTGCTTTAAAATTAGATCTTTTAATTTCTATTTGAAGCTAAATGAACCACAGAAAATAATTCAATTGAAAACACATCAAAATCAAATACAGAATGGATTTTGCCTGCAAGCAGCACACAGCTCATTCCATATTCTAAATTTTTCCCACAAAAGAAACTAGTAACCATTATATTCTATAGCTATGACAACAGTCATGCTGTTCTTTTTGATTTATTAATTTACCCGATCAGGTTAAAATGCACTAGAAGTTAATCCATTTTGTAACCGAGCACCAGACCTTCCCCATCCCGTTGCTTTTATAGTCAAGGTTTTAAGACAACAATACCAGATGCATAGATTTCTCATCTGTAGGACAAACAGATACAAACATGTGAATTCTGAATTCATGTTTTATGGTATTGAATAGTTGCAGCTTCAGACATTTCAAGAAAGTTTGGTTGTGGCAAAAAAAGCCCAAACAGAAAACTCTTCACACACTAAAATAGCCTGTGGCATTTGGCCTTCATTTGAACAGTAAATTTTCAATCATTTTGGAAATTCAAGGCCCTTTTAAGGTGGAGTTCTCTCTAAAACAGAATCTGAAATACAGCTGATGAATGGCACTCTGGTGGTCCTTATTTCTCCTTTTTGATTATAAAAGGCCAACTGTTGGTGACTTTGACAGTAAACTTTAGAACTCTACAGTGAGTTTAATCCCACCAAAGAAAATTCACTCTTTTACTGATGAGATGCATAATCATGGCTGTGCCACATTCATCCTTTTTGGTCAAACAACTTAGAATTAAAATGCTGAGTGAGGCATGAAATGAGACCAGCAGTAAGGTAATCCAACCTCCATTTTAGACACTATAGGTAATATAACACTGACAATAGGAAAAGGTAAGGTTAAAGTGGAGCAATAGAATTGCTTGGTATTCCTTCTTCGTATTGTTTTTGAGATTTACAGAGCCATACATAGACAAAATACATGAAACATCTTTTTAACTAGTAATGAAAGCATTCACTTGAAAAGGGATCTGTTGTCTGTTCCAGGTAGAGATTAAGCATTTACATTAAATATTAAATATTCACTGTATAAAATCCTAAGAGACATTACAGTAAGATGTCTGCCATAAGGTACTGATTCATTATATCCTTTAATGTTCATTTTTATTTTTCACAGTAGATTTTCTTAAACATCTGTATTTTTCTAACATCCCTTTTAAAATATGGACATCACTGTGAAGTATCCTAACATATATCTCAGAGCATTGGATTTCAGTATACAATATTGTGGTTAGTCACAAGTTGCATAGGAAATATGCATTTTCCTCATTAATCCCAATCCAATGTTTCCACTTTCTCTTACCACCTTATATCTCCTGTAACATCATTAATCTCACCATAGACTACCTGATCTCTCTTGGCCTTCCCATACAAAACTGCCCTTTCTCTGATTCATCACTGCCAAAATTCCTTCAGTGTTGTTAATTTACACATATGCCATTTGGCACTCATCAAGACCTATCAGAATTTCCAATTTATTGGATGTCCTCTATTCTTCACTTGGCTCCCTCTCCTCAAATAATAACATATTTTCTTTTATTATCTTACATCCACATTGTAGAACATACTGAAAAGAGTTTACAAAAAATAGAGAAAGAGAGGAAATTAGTAATAAATAAATAAGAAATAAGGAAATAACTTTGTTGTGTTATGTACTAGTCTACTACTTTTCATCTTTACTCCCAGACTTCCTATCCTGCTTAGTCAAGTCTCTTATGCCTGTATTTTCTGTTTTATGGCTTTTGCTTACCTTCTTGCTTTCATAATTGTGTGAGTTGTCAGTGTATTTTCCTCAAACAGCACAGTATTTTCAGTTTTCAAATGGACATGAATAAAAGGCCAGTTTAAAATATATGAAGCTCTTGATGTTCTCTTCCAAGTCAGGAACATATGTACTCCAGGTAAGCATCTGCTCACTAGGCTTTCACACCTGCCAAAGGCTTATATACCAGCAGTATACTTTGCATCTGTCTTATAGAGTAACATGTGGTCTCAGTTGTGACAATACCAGTTGAGGGAATGTATTTTACTATCCCTGCCAAAGATATAATCAACAGGGTCAGTGATTTCTTTTTTCCTGGTAAAACATACACTTGTGTTCACAAACAAGATTTTATTATTAGGGATGAAGGCTAATCGTCTCATAATATATTTTTAAGATAAGCTGCCATAAGCAGCCCTTCAAATGGAAGGAATTCCATGAATAATGGCTTGTCATCTGAGCAGGAGCCAATAGTTATGTACTCAGGAATGACCTTAGCATGTTAATCCATTTTCAAGTAAAGCTGAACAATCACCTATCTGGGCTGCCTCCAAGGCTGACCCATTTAATTTTCTACCTGGGAGACATCTCCACATTTTGCCTTCCTTTCCAGACCAAAGTGAATACTTACTTGCCTGGGAGGCACTGTACCAAGTTTGATGAATTACCTCACAAGCTGACCCAAACCTGTTCCTGTCTGGAAGGCACTGTCTTTCTATTGACCTAATTATTAAGCAGACTGTAACAGTCACATATCCTAAGATGTGTAATGTAAATTATACCTAAAACTGACTGTCTGTAGCTCTAGATTAATAATTCATATTTAAAGTCATCTCAATTTTTAAAAGTAGCAGTGACTTTTCCTTACAAAAAATATTAGAACATTCACTTAACTGTTGTAAATATTTTCTTTTTTTCTTTTTCACTTGATATGTTTTCTGATCTTTATACTTCATGTAGAACAGGAATTTATATTTCAGGTTTTCAAGGTCATTGTGAATCTTAATTTATGATCTTTAATTCCATTGTGATCTTCATTTAAAAGATGTTTTAAATGCAAAATAGTAGTGGTAGTATTTCTTAAATCTCTTCTGGAGTTCACTAAACTCTTAACAAATGAGCCATGTACATGACATCTAAGATTTATAGGTGAACATTTTCAATGACTACAGATGAACACATAGGTGAATTTCATAGTGGATGAGTAATAAGGTTTAATAACAAATGATATGTTAAATAAAATTAAAAAAAGATGAGTAAAGAATCATCTTGGCAGTAAGACTAAAGGAATAACAGGAAATATGAATAAAACTGAGACTGGAAAAATCATGAGTTGGTAAACTTTCAGCAATTATAAATTATCATCAAAATGGTATAATCCCTTACTTAAGAAATGTTATCTTCACCATTTTCACAGTAAGGTAAATATATTTTTCTATACAATTTTTCAGAAGAAAAAAACAGCAGAGAAAACACACCAAGAAATAGATTGCTAAAATCAACTTCTACAGTATTGATAAAGCATTATTTAAATTGCAGTGATGACCCCAGTTTCACTTCACATAGAAGCTGAATGCTCCTCCCAAGACAAAAAGGAAAATTTTCTCCTCTGAGCGTATTTAGAGTCCTCTGTTTTTGCTGATGCGTGACAGAACAATTGGTCAGGCAAATTAAAAAGTCCAGAATAATGTAGTCCAACCAATTAAAACATGTACTTGTATTTCTTGTGATTTTTAGACTCATCTGACCTTTTCCTTGCAATACTGAGAGATAGCTGCTTAAGTATTTTCTTCCACTTCTCATTTAGAAAGGGTATGAGTTTGAAATAAAAGTGTTTGAGGGATATGATTTCTCCATGCGATAAGTCCTTGCACGTGTGTAGTAGGAAGTGTTGTGGGGGGATTTAGACACATGATAACATAGCCAGCCTTCAAAGTAAATAATTCATTTTCAAGGTTACGGCTGTGAATATCATTACAGAATACAACAGGCAGATGAAAGAATGCAATATATAAGAGAGGAGGCCCAAGTCACACAAGACTGTCTATGACAGAGCTGTAGCTTGTCTCTCTGGGATCCATAAATAAGGTACATTCTGCACTATGGACACAGTCTCAAGGAAAACTGCTCCATCCTCTTTCTGAATACTGTGAACTGGTTTAAAGACTGCTCAGTAATAATTTTGGCAGAAATTAGGCGCAAATTCTTTCCAAATAATTGACTTCTTTGCCCTGGCTGACAACCAGATATCTCCTTTTTTTTTTTTTTTTTTTTTTTTTTGTTTGTACTTTTCTGGTTTTGTTTTNTGACATTCTGACTCTCCCAGCTCTAAAGGTTTTCTGTCCTGTCATGTGAGTCAAATTAAAAACTGGTGGTGTTTTTTACTAACTCATCATGCTATCTCAAACTGTGTAACTATATCTAGGCTTTGTATACAATTCAGTATTCTTGTTCAGTCCTTCCAATATTGAAAGTGTAGCTAACAACCTGCTTCTCTGGTTAAAATAAAAATTAAGGCATTTCATTCATTGTGAATAGTGCTTTATTCTTACTGTTACTGTGTAATCACTCTAGTGCTGCTACCACTAGAATTCTTTGTTAAACTGTGCTAGTGGTTATATAAACTTCCAGAATATCAAATTAAACACATCAAAGTCTGCCCAGTTACACAAACTTCATTCAAAGGTAAACCAGCTTGACTCTTTTGCTGTTAACAAAGTTTATGAGGGGAAGGAAAAAATAAAAAAAAGAGGTAGCATAATATCCAGACTACTATGTCTATGGAATCAAATGTCTAAAGATGGAGATCTGCATTTTCTAATGAACAGAACCACTGAATAATTAGAATTTCCATCCCACACAATTTTTCATATTTAACAGGCATCACTTTACTTTGAGTCAGCATATACATCTAAAAATATAGCTGTTTCCCTGGAAGGGAAATTTTCAGAAATAATTAACTTACTTATTCTATTCCCCCATCCTGCTACTGGGGAATACAGATCAGAAGGAGTTTTCTCTTTTTTTTCTTTCCTTTTATTTTTTTTTAAAGCATAGGAAGACATAAAACAATATTTTTAAATTATTTGATATATTGGAGTTGCAGACTTTCAGAAAGAATACTTAAATAGAAAAGAATATTCCATGTATTAAACTCTTACTGCTTAAATGAAAGTCTCTTATTTGCTGTGTGTCATGGATTTCATGCTCTCTCATTCTTTTAAGTCTTCCAATTGAAAAGTGTCAGAGAAGATCTTGGTTTTTTGAATAATGAAAAGGTGAGCTCTGTAGTTTTGCACATATGTTTGTGTTTAAAAATGTTTTCAGGATACTTTTTATACTATAATTAAAAGAAATAACATAAATGCATAAGGAAAATGTTGGAATGAAAGAAGAAACACCAGAAAGTTCAAGTCAGCTTGAAAGATCTGCATTTAAAATGTACTTCTTTTAAGATGTGACTAAAAAGCAAACACCCTGGAGAATTAAGAAAAAAAAAAAAAAACAAGCTTCACCTTGTGCTTAAAAGCCCTAAGGGCTGTACTTGCAATGTGTCACCTTATCACTCATGCTTGAAGTGCTTTATTGCTTAATCATGCAATACTCACATCTTGAACAATATTTGAGGGAATGAAGAACCTCTGCCTTCTTCAAATCTCACTAGAGCATTGTGTGTGATAGAACAGAAGGTTTGGTCAATATGCTTTTGCTTTTTCACTCCTTGATAAATTCTGTAAAACTTACTGGAAAATTCTGAAAGTGGTAGTGAGAAAACTCACCTCCACCAGGATTTTTCTCAGCCCACTTTTAAACATGATCCATAATTTGATCAAATGCTCTTGGGCACTATTAAATAGTAATAATGAACTTCACCTAAAGCCCTTAGTAATTTTGTTCCACATTTCCTTCTCTAATTATCCACTATTCCCTATTTATTATTGCTTCATTCCCTGCCTTCAGGCCTTCTAAAAATACTAAGAATGATAAATTAAACAATACATTTTGGCACCAAGTTAACCAGTGGGGAGGGTTATAATTTAATGGGATGTCTTCTGAATTAATTATTTCTGAATTATTTAATTGCAGCTTCTAAACAAAATTTCTTACTCAAAGTGTGACACTGAAAGCCAAATTACCTTCCTATATTCTTTAACAAAAGAAAAAGCAAAATATTTTTTAAAAAAAACGTGTTTAAATTAAATTCACACGTTGTCTTTACACAGATCAAGAGAAGCCTTCTATTTTCTTTTGTATTTGTATTTTTGCTAATCAGCAGTGTCTTCTCCCCATAGTCATAGCAGCATTTTTCAAGGTAGTCTCACAAGTGTAATCACTAGGCAAATGGCACACTGGAGTTAACATTTTTTTCCCCCATCTTTATTTTTCAAGTAAAAGTAGTCATTGGATTTTCTATTACATCCTTATACTTTTCATTCAGAATCAATTTTAAATAAAGCTCTGATTTTACTTTTAATCTTAGAACTCTCTGTTGCCTCTCTGGTTTTTTTTTTACAGCTTTATTATTAATTCCTGATATAACTTAATTTGTTTTTAGTTTCTAAAATAAATATTTTTATTATTTTGAGAAATATGACATTTGGAAGAATGTTAAGTAAATGGTGGCATTTGTGTGTGTTATCTAAACAAGTTCATATGGATTAACCCATGTAAACATTTTGCTGAGGTACAAGAAAATTTGTCAGCATCTAGATGCATACTCTAGACACACTTTTCTGTATTGATACTGAAAAATCTTATTCAGGAAATAATTAAGCATGCTATGCTGCTTGTCACTTCTCTAGGACTGACAAAAGAAATAGAAAATCAGATCGTGTGATCCATTCAGCATGATGCCCTGCATTTTGCAGGACTGTGTTCTTTCCTAAATAAAGGAAGGTCACATAATTGTTGCACTTAGTAGGCATGTGGAAATTTGAGTTTTATTCCTCATCCTACTAATTAATTTCTCTGATTGAATATAAAATTTTTAATACCATTGTGTACACTGTTTCCATGGATACACTGTTCTATTTCAGACTTGTTTGTTTTTCTGCTAATTTTTGGTGGTATGGCTATAAAATTCCAGAGTCGTACTCCAGCATTTATCATCCTACCAAAAACTAGTGCAGAGAAGGAAATGTCACAGACACTCAGAAATTCCAGATCACTTTAGTATTAATTTATTGACTCCTGAGTAGCCACAACAGATAAGAATATACTCTGCTTTCACCCTGTAAACAGAAATTTGCTGAAGTTTTTGTTGAAATATTTTTTTAACATATATTAAGCAGAGTTGTTCCTTCAAATCCATCATTTAGCTATTTCTGTTCCTCCATACTGGCCTTGGGCATATCTGCAGACTCATCCAGGTTCACTTGAAGACATTAACTATCTTTAAATTAAGAAGGCAAAATTTATGGAATATGGTTGATGAGGGATAGAACAAAAAATGCCAAAAACCTGTGGAAGATCCTATGAACTAAAATTCAGCATCTTACCATTTTATTTATGTCTTCAACCCCCCCCCAGACCCATATTTGTCCCCTTTTAATTTACCAGGATACGTCAGGATACATTGCTTCCAGTCACTCACTCATGTACTGGACGTGAGACAGAGAAATCCTCTGACCCAGCCACTTGGTAATATGCCACTTTTCTAACTCCAGAAAGCTGTGACAGTGGTGTCTGTAACAGCTGGCTTCCCGGCATAAGAAGATGATGATAAAGTGACATGAGCTATACTTGCCTGAAGGATCCCAAGCTATAAGGCAAGGCAGCAAATTAAAGCATCTGAATCTGCACTACCCTGGAATATTTCCATGTATTATCTGAAGCAAGGTAAGAGCCTGTGGGCCAGAGTTTTCCTTATTCTTCTGGCAATTCTGTTCTAGCCTACTCTGAATTTCTGTCTGAATCTCTTACAGGAATTTTGGTCCAAGGACAGTCAAAAGCCTAACAATCTTCTGCTGCTAGAAGAATGTGCATGTATTTGTGCTGCTCCTAGGTAGAAATCCTCAACATTACACAACATTGTTCCATCTTGGGGCTAAGATAGAAAGTGTGATAGATTGCAGAGGTGTTTACAGTACAAAGACAAAGTATTGCATGGTTTTTAGATAGGCAGCAGTGAAGAAGACTAAATATTTGCATTATCTCTGTTTCTGATTTTAACAGCAAATTAACTATGGTCAATGTCCATTTACAATTGGAAGTGGTTCCTGAAGAGTAGAAGAGTAGTAAAAGGAATACAGTGAACTGTGATTTTTTGGCACATGTTGAGGTTAGGAATCCCCTGAGACAAGTGTACTTTCTTGCACCAAAAAAGACCCAAGCCTTAGAAATGATGAAAAGAGGGAAATTTTCCAAAGCACCCAAGGATGACTGTGTGGCTTTCTGCTATTCACAGATTCATAGACTGAAAGGAGTGGGAGATCTGCCTTGTGAAAATTCAGAGGCGTAAGTTTATTTTTATTTAATTTGACTCATAATAACACCTGCAGTTTTCTCAATTTGAAGAACTGTTTTGTTCTAGTATCTTGTTTTCTATTTCAAGCATGTCATTGGTCTAAAACCTGGAAGCAAATGGAAAGATGGGAACAACTTCATAAAGCAACCATTTGCCTGTGTTTCTCTGATCTCTGTGAGCCACTTAGAGGCAGTGGGTTGATGACTATCTTTCCTTTTGTTGTTAAACTAGATCATCCAGGACATAATTAGCAATAAAGATGTTCCAAATTGCAGATCTTCCAAGTCCAGCTGATTAAATCTAGATATAATGGCCTCAATCTCTTTAATAAGCCTCCTTAATGCATCATCCTTAATTTAAAGTCTGGAAGCTGTTAATCATACCTGTGTTATGTGTAGGTGATTTTACTTACCTTTAGTGATTTTTAATAAATATTTGGCATATATATGGTAATGAAATACCTTGTTTCATGAGAGCATGCAGTCACATATATTGGCAGTGACATGAAATCTTGACTATAGCCAATTAAAATATCTCATTTTCAGAAGACCAATAGAATTTATCTAAAGACTCAAAATTGCAAGAATGTTATTGGATAAAGTGAATATATTAACCAGTTGAGAAAATAAATTAGGAAAAATATTTTAAACAACAGGAAAAAAAAAAGAAAAAAAAGGGAGGTTTCTATAATTTTGTATTGTTATTTCACTTTTTTGTATTAGATAAAACTGTGGGAACAATGTTCCAAAGCATACTTATTTACTAATATGTTAGATAAGCAAGCATGCACAAGGATGTGTTTATTAGGGAAAAGTCCTATTTTCACATAATGAACATGGTAATCCCCAAATATTCAGTAAGTTATTCAAAAATCTGAAACAGCCATGTAAATTTTTGAACAAGAAAACATAATATGGCTTCAAACAGCTGCACAGAAGAGTCACTATTTGACATTTACAGATAGCTGTGACTGAGTAGTTCTTTTAATTTTGAAAATATATTTATAATTATGTTAGTTAATTGTTTTGAAATGATATTCACAAAAATAATGGGTTCTTTTTATTTATTTTACAAGCATCCTAAAATATTTTCTGTTCAAGTAATCTGTTCTTTTCTTTACAATGGACCTTTTTACGAGGGCATGTAGTGGTAAGACAGTAGGGAATAGCTTCTGACTGAAAGAGGGTAAGTTTAGATTGGATATTGGGAAAAAATTCTTTACTGTGAGGGTGATGAGGCACTGGCACATGTTGTCCAGAGAAGCTGTGGGTGCCCCATCCCTAGAAATGTCCAAGGACAAGTTAGATGGGGCTTTGAGCAACTTTGTCTAGTGGAAGGTGTCCCTTTCCATGGCAGATTCCTTACAACTGAAACTATTCTTAATTATATCATGTAATATTAAAATAACCTGGAGTTCATTAATATAAGAGTATTTTACAAAGCATTTCATTTACTTCTAAGAAACTTTATGTCTATGTGTCAGACTACTTTCTCTTCCTTGAATCCATACCATAATGTTTCTGATTAATTATCTAAATAAAAATTTTAACCTACATTTTAATGCTTTTTCACATTGATTTAGAAGAATACAAATACCGTGTATTGGTTTTTAGTAAGTCCTAAGCTTTCAAATGAGATAATGTTACTAAAATATATATGTGGGGTTTTTTTCTTTAATAGAGGAGGATGAAAAAGAACTGCCATCCACAGCTGAGTTTTGAAATTGAGAGTGATTCTAGTATAATCCATATTCACATATCTTTCTTACAATGTGCACATGATTTTGCTAGTAACCCTATCAGAGCAGTTTTGATTTTTTTCATTTAATTTCATTGCAAGGTTCATGAGTAGAAGCCTGCTACATATTCTGTTCTATTTCTGCATTTTTCATTATCCCACTGTCATGTACCTGACATCTTCATGCAAATGTGCAGAGTGACCTGTTCTACTCACAGTTATTTTGAGGTAAGTACTCTAGTTATTCAAGGTGAATGCAAAAACTGAAGCAGCATTTGAGCCTCAATGTAAATTTTTCAACAGAAATACAGCAACATAAATTATATTCTTCATTGAGCTTCATTTCTCTTTTGTACAAAATTGGTATTAAAGTTCTTTTATAATTTTAAATTTCTTTAAGTTTATAAAAATATTAAAGTTTAGAAAAATGTTAAAAACGTAAGGAATTAGGTAAATTGTAATTTTTTTGGTGCACTGGGAAAAGGTAAATCACTTGGATATTTTTTCAGAACACATAATCTAATCAATTTTGACTCATGTCATATGTACAAAAATAAATGCTTATAGGCAAGTATTAGCAATTTTTTCTTCCACTGAGAAAGTCAGAGCCAGCTCCTCATATATTTCTGTCTTTTCTATGTTGGCAGTGCTATAAAAGAATTCTCATTATACTGCCTATTATTCCAGAAATGTAAAAGCGAAGCACTTAGAAAATGTTGGCATGTGCATATTACCTGGGAGTTCTTAAGTAAGAGTATGTACTCATGGCTCCAGATGTACATGTATGTGAAGCAATTCTAACACATCTGCTTGGTAAATTCCACAGCCCAGACTTGCTGGAGACTTTAGGCATAAAGGGGGGGAAAAATCAAACATATTGAAAATTAGCTTGGTTACTACAGTAGCTACTGCAAAAAGTAGTAATCATGCTCCTTATATAATATTCCTATCCCAAATATTTTTATTTCATTAAGTACCTGTGTTAATTAAAATCAAATTCTACAACCTGATTTTTTTCAAAGAACCCCTGGTACTTTTTATGAATGAAGAATAAGAAATATATTAAGTTAGGAAACTGAATCAAAATTCCAAATGCTTGGAAGTATTCTTCTTAGGGAATATATTTCCTCTTAGACCAACTAGCAGATCAGGGGAAAAGGATTAAATTTGTTTTCTAGCTATACTCTCTAGCTGGTAAGATGACCTCCTTCAATGCTATGACCAAGGTATAGGGAAGTCCTGAATTTTCTTAAAGCTTAGAAAGACTGGGCTTCTCACAACACTGCAGATCCAGCTCAGGTCAACAGCAGCCAAGATTATCCAAACCTTGAACCCAGAAATGGAGAGCTCGCTGGTACAGTAGGAATAATGCTGAAGGTCTCTCTATCAGAAGACCTAGCATATTTTGACTCGTTCATTATTGTTGAAAATCTTAATAGTGTTCTGCTCTGCAGGCTGCCCTGGAGACACCTCTTTTCCATCTAATCTTGTGCTAGGATTACCCTATGGTCTTTTTTCTTCAACCTTTGTACTGTGACATGTAAGGCAGTTGAGGTGTAGGGATAAAGCAAAGTTAATTATTTCTTTGCCCTCCTATCTGTCATAAGGACCTTGGGAAGTCATAGCTGGTCTCTGAAGTTTAATTTCTTCACCACTAAATTGAAATGAGCTCCAGTTCTTCCTTGGCAAAGATCTTTTTGTTCCCTGGCTGAAAAAGAAGCAACAGACACTAATTAGGTATTATGGAAATATTAAAGTGCTTAATAGCAAGCACTTCTCCATGTACTAGACAGAGAGTTCTCTTGTACACATTTGTAAAAAAGGCGTTGTGTTATGATTTCTAGAATCACCAAGTGAACCTGTTATTGACATGTTTCTAACTTCATTGTATGATTTGAAAGCATCTTTTTCCTTTAGTGCTGTTACCTTGAGGGAGATAGAGAAAAAAAGCAATAGAATAAGATTGACTGTAAATAACTGATTACTTAGAGAGTCAGATCTCTTGCAGGGCTCTGCTGTGGAGAAGGCCACAGTGGTATTGTTTTATTATCTCTGCTTTTGAGATAACATGCAATGAATACTAATGTTAGGTGGAAACAATGAACAAGAGATGGTATGCAGGTATATAATAAGCAAAAATAGAATGTTGTTGTCAGCTGCTATTTCCATCTTTTATAGAATAACTAGGTCTAATCTATAAGCTATTAATTTTGTTTAAAATGGTGTACATTCACATTGTGGTGCATTGATTCCAATTTTCCGAGCTGCTCCTAAACTAGATCATTTTTTTCATTAGGCATGTATAGTGTCTTGAAACTAGAAAACTCATGCGCTCTCTTTTAGTGGAAACTTAAGCAAAAGTGCAGAAATATTATACTTCAAAAATTCTAAAACACCGTCACTCCAAAAAAGCCCTTAAAATTTCAGCATATGTCACATAACAATAGCCATGGATAGCCAGCTGTGTGGTAGGATGTGTTATCATTAAAAGTATGCCACAAAACAAAGCATTAAAGGAAAGCAAAATATTTCACTGTGAACATACAGTATTTAGATTGGACAGTCATCTGATGTCATCTCCTGCTATACGTTAGGTGAGGATGTTCAGGACCTTCTACAGTTGAGTTTTTAATTATCCCTCAGCTGTTGAGCAAGACTTATGTCCCTTAGGTGCTGAGCAGGATTTATGGCCCTTAACTACTGTACTACCTGTAGGCCGGGTGCAACCATCCCTACCATTGGTGGCTGCTGCTCAAGGAGAAAAATTGAGGAGAGGAAGCACACTATCACAGTTATTGATGAAGGTCTCAAACAGGATGTGCCCTAGCATTAATCCCAAAGGAACGACATGCAAAAATATACTTTTGAAATGCTGATGACTTATAAGCAAGTCTTTTATCAGTCTAGTGAGTTTTACCTACCTTTTCTCCATCTTTTTTGGCCATTTCTTTTTAGTGATACTATAGAGATTTTGCAGCTGACCCTGCTGCACTTGCCCACTCAGCCAGTTAACTTGGTGTAGAAGACAATCATATTGAACAGGCGTGACCTGCCCTTAGTGAACCCATGTTAGCTGTTTCTATCTATGTTTTTCCTTGGAAATAACTTCCAAAAGGATTTGCTGCATTTTCCTCACAAACAGTCTGTATTACCTTGGTTCTTCTTTCCAGTTTAGAAGATGGGCATAATAATTGTCTTTTTCCATGCTACAGGGAACTCTTGTGACAGGTACAACCCTTTGAAGATGACAGACAGGGACCTTGAAATGGCATGTGACAGGTCTCTCAGAAGTCTTGAATGTCTTCACTCTGTCCCCACTGAATGTTTATACTGCTTGTTAACATGGTCCCTAACTTGATATTTTCCTGCTGTTAAGTTGTACTTCATTTAGTCAGACACAGGAGGCCTGACAGCAGACATTGTAAGTACAAACTGATACAAATGAGAAAATTAGTATCTCTACCTTTTAATTCTCCATCATCAGCAATTCAGTTGCTCAGTAATAGCAAGCCTACCTCATCTCTGGTTTCTGTTCTGGTTGATGCCAGCGTGGTTACAGAGCCTTTCTGGCTGACTAGCACATTCCCTGTTTCAACGATAAGCTTTAGTTTTCTTAATTGCCTAATTCCATCCATGCATCCCATGTAATATTCCTATGTTATTCCTGGCAGGCAATCTCTATTTCCTCCTTCCATACTCTATTTTCACTCTCTCTTTCTAGTTCCTGAGTTCAAGCAGGAGTTGATAATCCATGCTTGCCTTATGTCAAGCCAGTCTCATTTCAAGGACCATCCTTGTGTTTTGAGAAGTTTCACCTCTGCAATAACCAGCTCTCTTGAGATTTGGATTGTTGGGGGTGGGTTTTTTTCTCATCTTTTTTGTTGTTGTTACTGTTATTGTTGTTTGGTTGTTTGGTTGGTTGGTTGGTCTTTGGGGTTTTTTTTGTTTTGGATTGTTGGGGTGGTCTTTTTTTGTTTGGTTTGGTTTGGTTTGGTTTGGTTTGGTTTGGTTTTATGTTTTTGTTGGGTTTTTTATTGGATTTTTTTTCCATTTGAAGCAGCATCCAAGGGATTTTTTTCACCAATTACCTGAACAAGTAAAAGTCTGATCTTCTAGATCCCATGCCTTGACTATATCTTCTCTGTTCCTCATTTTCTTGAGGATAATTAATTAAATCATCTGATGACACTTGGAATGAAGGCTGCTGTTGACCAATCACACTACTCATTTATATTCAGAAGTAGCAGTTCTTTCAGATCTGACTTCTCACCTTCTATCCATACAGAATTTGCATTAAAACACTGTTTTTACTGCACCCCAGAATTCTCCTGCTTTGCTTCTGTTCAATCATATTGCCCTTCCAGAAGACATTGGAGCAGTTGAAGTCCTCTGTGATAACTTTATGTTGCAACCATGAGACTTCTTCATGGGTTTTGAAGCATTAATGAAAAACTGTTTGTTCAGGAGGTCAGTATCCAGCACCTGCCATCATGTTCTGTCTGTTTCTCTTCAAATCCAGTTTCAAAAGCAACTGAGCAACGTAATATATCTTCTATAATACAGCTCTATGTATTTAATTAATTTATTGACATAAAGCACAATATTTCTTTGTATTGTTCCCTGCATCTTTTTCCAATATGAAGCCATGACAACATGTCCCACATTCCACCACCACTTGACTAAAAATTTAGCAAGATTTGTAATAACATTAGAACTAACTTTGTTCATAAATTATCCATCTGCCACAAAATCTGTTTGTCTCTCCTGTCTTCCATTTAATTACACTTCCATTACTATTCTGCATTTGCTGGGAATAAGAAGTCAGGTTTTATCTCTGAAGATGAATCCAGCACAGCTACATAATGTACTTCCCTGAGAATAAAAATATAATGAATATACTTTCTGTAATTTCTCCAGGGTTGTGGGGGCTTGTTTGTTTGTTTGTTGAGGGTTTTTTGTATTTTGATTTTTTAAAAATTTTTTGTGTGTTTTTTGTTCAAAAACAAAAAAATAATTGCACACATGCCTCAATAGCATAGTGTGCTACAATATTAAGCTGTCTTTTTATTACAAGTTATCAGCAGAAATGCATTAGATTTGCTATATTCTTGTGTTCAGGCTTAAATTTCAACTATTCTTAAAACTTGTACATTTTACTTTATATTTGTGCATATAGTGAAAAATAATGTGAAAAATAAATGTGAAGAATAACCTGTAAAACCATGGCTTCATGCATGTAAATTATTTACGTATTTATTATCTGAAAGAATAACAGTGAGAAAATACCACTCCTCTTGAGTCCTTGAAAATTTCTAACTGAAACCCCTTTAAAAATATATGCATTTCTTGTGTTCACTATATTTCTGTAGTGATTCCTGAATGTTTTTGGTACATCCAACTTGACTTTCCAAAGCAATTTTTCTGTGCAGTTCAGCAGCTAACATGGTTAGGGGACCATTTCCAATCAAAAGTTTGAATGTTGGCATTTTTTAGAGAATAAAAGTTTAAAAGTATCAACACAGTCTAGTCTACACCAATTGGCCTCAGGGACAGATATTGGCCATGTATATTTTCTTTCCTAATATACTCACATATAGTAAACAGTTCATTTTTACTTATCACTCATATTGAGTCCTAATTTAAAAAATTCTTTAGTATGTAATGTAAAAAGTTTAAAGATTAGATATTTTATAAATACAGTGTAGGAATTCAGTTTTTCATGAGAGGAATCACTCATAAGTAGAAACACAATATAAATACAAATAAATAATGACGGCACTGCAGATAAATAATTGTTCTCACTATTTTACTGTCACATTGATTTACAAGGCTTCTTCTTTTAGCCTTAGGTTTAGGGATATCTCAATTATAGTCAGTTAGGAAAAATAACTTGATTTTGAGAATTAATTACAACTATATTCTAAAAGTGCTTCTTAGAATCACATGTCTTATGATGTAGAGTACTGATTGGTGTCATGGGGAGGTTTTATTGCCTTGATGTAAACTCTCATTGAAAGATGATTAACTGGATCTAGGATACTCTTCAGCTATTCAGATCACAGATTTCTTCCAAGTCATTATGTATTTTCCCTTTGTCAATTCAATGTTTCCATTCAATTTATGAAACTGTACAGGTTGTCACACATTATAAATTTCATATATTCGCAATCTATCCTATCCTTATATCCAAAATGCTTTAAGTTAGACTGGTGGTTAACAAGATGGAAATTAATTGAAAGATATAAGGACTGGTGTTTTATGCTTTTATTTTAATTAGAAGCCTATTGAAATGGGTATTAAGCACGTCTCCATAAATGAGTGAAATTAAGTGCAGGATTCTCTCTTCTAGGATATATGGATACAAAACTGTATTGTGAAATTGTACCTACCTAAAATAGTAACTTCTTATCTTGCTTCTCATGTCCACTCAACACTTAAGCTGTTTGTTTTTTTTTTTTAACTTTATATAGCAGTTATACCCTATGTCTAGATAAAGAATTCGTTATTAGTCCATGTAGCTGTGTTGCCCGGCTCATTGGAGAGACAGTATCAATTTTCCTTTTATTGCCTTAACTTATTTTCCTATTCCCCTCCAGTCTTATGGTAGAGGTGAAATAAAAGTGGGGTGTTTTTTCCACATACATACATTGTGTGATGCAGGTCAGCAGTGTAGGGTTGTAGGATCCCCTTAGATTTCCTGAAAATAACACAAGAGATAGATAAATCTAAACTTGAAAAATTGAAGTTCATATCCTGACCTCCCCTGACTTGATCATTTAACAGTTCAATGTCTAACAGATTTACATCACATGTTATTTTTGCACTCAGTGAGATACAGTTAGCCACATCCAGAAGGTATTTCATGTCATGTTAGGATGGGCAATAAAAATTACATTAATAGACCTCTGGAGGTTCCTACTTTTTCTACTAAGACATGAAAGAAGACAGAAAATGACTACAGTATAGATGTCTAACTTTTAGAAATACAAAATGAGGTTAAGTTAATTTTACCCTCTGTTTAACATGTGGTAAAGTTGTCTTACATGTGGCAAAAATTACATTTAGGCAAATTATACCATCACATAATTACACTTTTTTGGGGGCTTTTTTCGCCCCTTAAAACACAAGTTCTGGACAACAGCTTTATATGGAAACTCTTGGCTTTATTTTTAGATCAAATTTGAAATTCAGATTTTCTGACAAAAAGGCAATCCATACAAGTTTGTAATGTAGACAGTAATGTTGTTTGTTTGGATTATTTTTTTTTCCTAGTTGAATGAAATTTTAATCGAGTCTCATGACTCTTCTAAAAATCTGGTTTTGATAATATTATTATTTTTTAATAAAATATTTTATTATTTCTTAATTACAGTGAGTCAAAAATAGGTAAAGCTCTTTACCTTTAGCATAAACTTGTTAAAGCACTCTTTATAACCAGTCAGGCACTTAACACAGACAAAATACCAGTAGATTATATCACGACCCCTACTACTCTTTATGACATTTTACTGAGTAAGTTTCTGATTGACAAATGTTAAAACAGTGGAACAGATAGTGCTGCAGAAGGTACAGTACCAGCCATATCAGCTTGACAAAGGAGTCATCTCAGAGCAGAAAAAAGAGAGATAAAAATAGAAGAGGTAGATAATTCAATCTTATTAATTGGTCTCTTATAGGAGGAAAGATCTAGGAGGAAGTCCATGCTCCCTGAACAGTTTTCTAAAACTTGAATGGTTTTAAAAAAGATAGGCTACTGAAGCAGGTTTTAATTGGAGTTTGATATGATACCGATTATAGTTCTATCAGCATACATGTGTAAACCCTTACGTGCATTTAAGATCAATGTGTTAAGCAATCCAGAGCAGATTTAACAGAAGCCTAGGTGTTATGATTAGGTTCTATGCATAGTAGTGGCAGTTTGGACTTCTTTGATAGAAAGATTATGTAAGTTTAAACCCTATCAACAAGAGTCATTTGCCAGTATATGATAAACAGTATATGTAGACTAAAATCTCACATCCCTATTCCTTTAAGCATGAAACTGGAGACTGCATCAAACTCTGCCTGTGTTGTCCCATGTTCTCACCGTCTCTGTCTCTTTCTTTTACCCTGAACCACTTAGGAGCTCTGCAATGTACATTTTTATTCCAGATCTGGAGCTTCCCTTAATAATCCATGGCCCACGTACATATGCAAAAATGAGTGTTAAAAAATTATCTTGTATATTTTGAATGAGTGCCTGCACGTATTTAGAGAAAATTACAAGATCACAACAATGACCGCAGGGTTCTTTTGGTCAGAAAATCTGTTTATGCATATCTAATCCTGGCAGAGGCGTTTTAAACCTTCATTGCAGGAGAGGAAGAGGTGAAGTATTAAAACCTAATCTTTTAAACTTTGACATCCATATTGGCAAAAACATTGTCACACAAAGATCTAAGATTGTTTCTTTACCTCTATAAAATGCAGATAAATATCCTTATCTGCTCTGTAAAAGCACAGTAAAATATCCAGACGGACATATAACTAACTTATGGAGTATTTTATGTTATAACTTTTTCCAAATGATATTTTAGTATGTGTTGAACCCGTCCAAGAGTATAATAATTTTTAGAAATACAGCAAAAAGTATATTTTTCATATTGAATGTAAGGAAAATCTTAACACTGTAAAAAGTGGTTTATCAGTGAAAGCCTAGCTTCCTCTTCCTTACAAAAAGGACTTTAAACCTCAACACTTGTCAGAAACACTCAGAATCAGGAAAATTAACTCTATTATTCTTACTCACGTAGTCTGTGACCTGAAAGGATATTTTCATTGTGTTTAACAAGCTAAGATATAGCCTTCCTTTTGGTTTATGCTTCCACCTGAATTTTTCGCTTCATTCTTCACCTGTATGTCTACAGGACAGAAAGGGAACTGATAGCATTTCAGATTAGAACAGAAAAATACAAAAAGCTCAATAAATCCTTGAGATAGATATGTCATAGTATGATAACCATAAGAAAGAATAACATGGATTTCATACTACTGTACCTTTCCATACATTTCATCACATTTTATGCAAGCAGATCCACATTTGAAAATTCCTACTTGGCAGAGGAACGGACAGAAAATTTTACCTTTGGAGTTTGAAATATCTTTAGAATATATAGATACAGTTCTCTACATTATAATTGACAATCTAGCCAGGAATTCTTGTGCTGTTGAAATCAGTAGTCATTATAGGGTACCGTCTGTCTATATTTTGGCACTGCTTTCCTAACTTAGACCTTTCCTAGATGTCTGCTAAATCAGTATTCCTAAGTGTGTAAACTCTCTGACAAATCAGTGGAGAAGGTTCCCCACTTGTGACCATTTTGCTTAGATCTTTTTTGGATTCAGAGTTATAGATCCTGATGATGAGTTTCCCCTTTAAAAAACTACATATTACTGGGACATAAATTTTAACCATTGGGTACTTATTCTGGGGGAAAAAAAAAAAAAAAAAAAGGTATATTAACCTTCAGAAACATCCATGCTTGCGATGTCTCCAGTCCAGGAAACTTCCTAGTATTTAAAGAAACTACTGGAAGTACTATGAGAAACCTCCTGCTCCACATAGGACAGGAATAACTCCCTCTCTTTGTACTATGCCTGCTCAGTTGCTTCCTTGGACCTTCCTCTGTGGGCATGAAATTTGTATAGTAGTATTATTAATAGCTGCCTTGCTTTGAGCAATTTTTTCATCTACAGCTGCTGAAGTTAATGGGACTGTTTATATGCCCTAAAGCATAACTGTGCTGAATCAATGTCTTTGATGATAAATTCTATTGATTAAGTGAAAAATGATGACATACATCATTGCAGAGGAATTTCTCATGATCATTCTCCCAGTAAACTGTCATCTCCAAATGTTACAATAATATCTGTCAATTGAGAAAAACAAAATTTAACCACAATTTCTTAACATCAATTATTTGCTGAAATTATGATAGGAAAATTATGTTTATTTTATATTCAAAACAGAAGCTTATACAAATAGTTCCCCTTCAAAATCAGAAGTTTTCCCAAAAGGAATCCTGTATTCCACAAAGATTTGTCTCAAAACTAATAATCAATGATGCTTATACAGTTAAAACAAGTTAAAAGTATAGTGGCAAAGAAATAAGACATTCCCATTTGCCTGGAATCAGAAGAAGTTTAGTGAGGAGGCCTAAAGCAGTGTGTTTTCCACAGGGAAGATGTTGGAGACCAATGGAAAGGCTAAGATTTACTTTTTCCAAATTAAACTACAAGGAAAGTTTAATGTAAGACAATTTTAGTTGTGGATTGTTTCTTTTGCTTTTCCTTTTTCTTTTTTTCTTCCTAGCTTTGTAGTTTGAAAATATTCATCTTCATCTCTCAGCAGCTGGCTATTTAGACTGAAAAACTAATCAGAATAACAATTGTTGCTGAAGCAGATAATATAGCCAGAAATGTGAAGTATACTGGCTTGGATTCTAGACAATGTGTTGCATACATTTTGTTTTCTGGACTGAGAGAACAATTAGATTCTTCCTATGAACAGCGCAAAATTTTGATATGTAATGTATAAAGGCTGGCAAGTTGGATAAAGCTGTCTAAATAAATAAATAAATAAACCTCTCTGAGTTCCTTGCTAAAACTTGGACTGCTAAATTTTCAATTAGCAAACACAAATAATTTTTCTCCAGGAGAGAAAAGGAAAAACACAAAACAAAACTAAGCTGGAGCTTTCCTGAATGTATCAATGTCAAGTTTCTTTTTCTGAATTATAAACAGGTATATTGCTTTTTTAAAGCCTTTCATATGTGTATTTCTTATAAAATATTCACTGTATGATAATTTTTAAAAAACATTGACTGTATTTCTTAGAACTGATCCAGACTCTCATAACCTAACAGTAAAATCAAAGGTCCCCAGCACAGGAAGGATATCAACCTGTTGGAGTGAGTCCAAAGAAGGGCCTCCACTTTGATCAGAGGTACAGAGCAACTTTCCTACAAGGAAAAGCAGAGAGAATTGAGATTGTTTAGCCTGGAAAAACGAAGGTTTCAGGGTGACCTAATTGTAGCCTTTCAATACCTGAAGGGACCCTATGAGAAAGATGGTGACAAACTTTTAAAAAGGACATATATTGAAAAGATGAGGGAGAATAGCTTCAAACTGAGACTGAATCATTTTAGATTAGATGTTAGGAAGAAATTCCTTGCTATGAGTTCTGATGAGGCACAGGAAGAGGTTGCCTGTATAAGTTGTGGATGTCCCATCCCTTGCTGTGTTCATAGTCAGGTTGAATGAGGCTCTGAGAAACCGGGTCTTGTGGAAGGTGTCCCTGCCCATGGCAGGTTGGAACTAGGTGATCCTTAAGGGCCCTTCCAACTGAAGCCATTCTATAACTCTATGGTTCTGATATTATCCCAATTATATTCATTGAATAAAGCATATTCCCTATATAAACAAAATACTGTAGAAAGTAACATATTCCAGCCTCAGTGACTCTGTGATTCTGAGATTCTGTTAGTTGGCAAATCTTGCTTGCAAAACTGCTTGTCCAATTCAGTACCTCTTGTTCTGTTTATTTGTTTGTTTGCTTGCTTGCTGCAAACATTTAGAAGACAGATTTCCTCCTGTATAAACATTTCAGAAAGAGCTTTAATTAATAGAAGTACGCAGACTGATGTGCAAATGAGTGTTCTTGTGTTTGATTACATATTCTTGAGTGCAATTATGGGTATTCACTTCAAAAGTGTTATCATGGCCCTCCATAATGTATATTCATGTCCACTGGTACAACTATTTCAAACCTTTGAGCAGATCTAATCAGTCCAAATTTTAAAAAAACAAATTTCTTCCTACATATGAGGCCTATTATCATTACCAGAACCCAATCCCTAAACCTGTAAATGTATAAATTCTACAACAAACTAAAATTTAGTCATGATTTCCGTCAGTTTGTCTTCACTTTAAAAGGTTGCATTTGCTGTGGTCTAAACACTAGCTGTTGGTTGCCATCTTTCTCTACTAATGAAAAAATGGCCCTTAATAAATTACAATAAATTACAATAAATCTCACAAGTCCAAAAGAAGCTGAACATCAATAAAAGTTTTCCAGAGCAATATTAAGCCATACAGTTAGTGATTAAATCCCAATTTCAATTAGAATTAAATGCAAGAAGCAGAAATGGAATCCAGTCCACCTTGTACAGATATGTAATTAATAATTTTATTTTGTGCCTTCATTAAACCAGTCTGCCTTAAAGTCTTGTGTTTCATGTGCAGAATAAATGAAGGTTGCTCTCAAATGACCATGGGCCAATGCATTCTGTGGGGGTGAAAACTTTGTGTCTGATCCCCAATAATTATAAGTTAGGTTTGGGTTTTTTCTTGTTTTTTTGGTTGGGTTTTTTCCCCACATAAGTACTTGGGGTGGACATGAAAGGCAGATATAAGGAAAATTTTAACCTTAAACTCAGAAAAAGTTATGGGAACTTTTCAAAAACTTAAGGTAGGATTAATTTTTTCCTTAAAGTAAAATATATGATTTCTAAGTCTGTCTCTATTAGCTTCCTTCATAGTCAGCAGGAAGAAGTAGTTCCTTTTACAGAGCAATTAATCTAATTCTGAGACAAGAAACTGCAATAGGTCAGATGAGTCACTTTTAAGGATTCATGGGACTGCTCTGTTGTACAGTTCTATGGCTGTAAAGAGAAACTGGAAAGTCAGATTAGTTGTCTAGGTGGCTAAAGTTAGGTAAAGTTAATCCTACCTTTAGTACCTATTGTTTTATATGCTTCCCACATCATTCCAAGGCATGATACAACAAATACAGCCTCAACATGGTGACTATAATCTATATTTTTTCCAGTACTGATTTAAATTTTAGATTACGTTTATTTATTAAGTGAGAGCAGGTCATTAAAATTATTGAAGGAGAGAACAATAAGAGTTGCAAACCACAGAGATTTATCCCCATGCCTCTCTAGAGTGCACCATATATTAGAACTACTTTAGCAAGAGAGGCATAAAATTGCTGAGTTGCAGCTCTGACCTGTGCTGGTAAGAGCAATGTACAACTCTCATGCTGTTTAATTCACTTTAGTTAGAGAGTTGCTCCTCTTGGTCTGAGAATTTTAATAAGGAGACTATAGGATGGAAATACAGAAATAATTTGAAAATAAAAGGGAGCAGTTAATAAATTCAGAATGGATAGATAAGAGAGGACTGGTGAACCTGTGACTTTGTTTTCAATGAATTGCTCCAAAATTTAAATAACAGTTTAATATATACCATTCAAATAAGATGCCTGGTGAATAAGATGACAAGAGACTTTGCTTACCCTTGCATTAATTTTTATTTTATTTCTCGTCCTCATTAGAACAAATTCTTTAATATTCAAGACATCTTAATGAGAAAAGAGGATGGTGTAATATTGATAGTTTGAGAACACTGCTAAAAAGACTTCTACAACAAGCAGGAATAATTCCCTTTTAAAATGCAAGACTCTGATTTGCTGACCACAAGGGGTATTACTAGAGGTCACCATGTTGCATAAAATATGTCAAAAGATTTTCCATGTACACACTGCATGAACAGAATTGTTATTGAATATTTTCCTTGGGTTGATGTAGATTAAAAATGTATAATAATACTATTCTCTAGAAAACAAAAACAAATGTTTTACTGAGCTTTTTCAGACATTTGGAAATTCATTCAGTTTATGGAAGGCTGGTGCCAAATTTACTATGAAAGGCCCTTGGTCCATCCTTAATCAAACTCTGAAAATTGTCACTGCTTCCTGAAAAATTAGAAGCTTCAAATATAATGGTTATTCTTTTTCTGATGGCATATAATGTGTTCCCTATTTAGGTCTTGTAGCGGTGGTTCAAGCCCAGAGAGGGGTCGAGCTCCCCGTGTCCCTCAGTTCATAATGGTATTTTCGTATCTCCCTCTTTCCTCCCTTCCTCCTTCCCAATTGGTCCCTGTCCCTTTGTCCCTCCCTGGTTCCTCCCCCATGCCGTTCCGGGATTGGTTGTTACCCTCAGAATAAAAGTCTGATGCCCGGTTGAGTCCGGAGTCTCTCGCCCTTGACCCCAATCACCTGACCACCGTGTGACTGCGTGTCTGATTGGGGTCCGGGCGAGGGAACACTCTCTTTGCAGCACTCCGGCTTTTGGGGACAGCATGGCTGCCGTCCTAGGGAATCACAGCTCGTGGCTGGGGAGACGGTCCCTGACTGCAGTGAACCTGGCACTCAGGGATGCTAGCAGACACCGCCGACGACCTGCTGACAGTCCCTGGTGGTCAGCTGGTCCAGCTCACGCGACCGGCCGACAAGGTCTCTTGACTCTTAATGTCTCTGCATATGTCAGGACCATAAAGGAATTATAGGCTTTATTGCCTCTGCTTGACCTCACCAAGGAGGTCCCCACACCCTACCCACAGACCCAGGAACCCCAGTTCAGCTCAGCCCAGGGCTATTCACCCCAGCATCAGCAATGTCACAGGGGTGCTGTTCTCCAGCACTGTCACAGCCTTGCCCTATCTCATCCTGGACTCCCTTGAGCTCAACTTCAACCCTGGGGCTGAGTCCCTGCCTGATCTCAGCCACCACTCTCACCATGAGCCTGCCTGGTCACCACAAGACCTGATACCAGCTCTGACCTAGGGATTGGCTTTCCAACCTGATCTCAGACCTGCCTCTTCACTATGATCCGCCCCTATGATCCAGACACTTCTTTGTGTCTGACCATCTTCTCTGAGTCTACCCTGCTCACCTCACTTGGTCTTGTGGGACAGTGTGTGCTAGCCTTGGGATTTCCCCCCAGATGCCTGGCTAAGCTTCTCTGACAGTGTATCAGCAGTTTATAGTCAGTATTGATCATATTAGGATGAAGAAATTTTATGCTGGCTTTCAAGAAGCGTTAAGAAACAAAGGATTGTCTTACACGCTTTAGGGATGCCACCTGGAAATTCAAAATAACATATCCCCAAGAGTCATAGGGGTGCATTCAACAGAAAGCATGGAAATGAAATGGAGTAAAAGGCCTTAGGCACTCCAGTTATACTTTTTTTTACTGACAAATGGATGAATAAAGGACTATTTCCAGGTGGTCAAATCCTCTTTGGAAATATTCTTGTCCCAGTGACATACAATAACACATCAATAACAATTGTTTATTGTCTAGAAGGAAATCTATAAATATCACTAAACAAATACAAGATGCAAACAAACAATGCTTAAAATGATTTATTGACTTTATTCAAAATTCAGAGAAAAATTTGACTGGAAACATTAAGTCGCATTTTCCTAAATGTTTTCTACATTAGCATATGAACAATTCATTATACGAAAATTTTCACCAAGTGGGTTTCCAGAAAGCCACACAACAAAGAATTCCATTTAAATTCTACATATTGAATTAGCATCTACCTCAACTGAGATCTACTATATGCATCCTTTTAATGGGCTAACAGATCTTAAAGATAGTTTCTGCTTTCTGTTCCCCTGGCAAAAGTATATCTGTCTACAATCATTAAGTAGTCATAGTATATAACAAGTATTCTCTACTTACTAAGGATAACATGAAATTTAAGATTGTGGCACAATTCTATGTGTTATACACATAAGTTTTTGGAGTTTGTCCTATTTTTTTATCTACTTTGACAACTTCATCTAGGGAAATATAAACTTCCTGCACTTTCTACTTTCAGAAAATACAGAGAGAATTGATTCGGGTCATAAAAATCAGTGCATTAAGAACATTAACCAAGAAAAGGACTCTTGGAGATTTATAAATTAATGTGTGCCCTACTGACCATTAAAAACCATGAACCTTGCTTTTATCCTGTTTATAAGGTTGCTGTGAGGTTGAACAGAACAAAGTTGACATCTCTGTAATCTTCAGTGGGTCCACTAATCCCTCACCCTACTACTATATGAGCATTAACCTGTGACATGACTGGAGATCAGGCTCTCTTCAATGCTAAATGTCTGGCAGGTACAGTACAACTATTCTTTAAAAGTGAATAGAGTTTATAATATTTAATACAAAACCTGAAACTTTTGTATTTATATTCCTTATGTTAATGTGGGCAATCTTTTGACTCATAATGTAGAGCTCAAATACATTTTCTTCTGAGCTCCTAAATTCCTAAAAGATTAAACCAGAAGGGATTTGTCCATCACAACAAATTACATATTTAATATGATAGACAAAAAGCATTTACTAGGTTATACTGATTTTTAAAAGCTTTTGGCTCTGTAAATCAGGTTTTCTGGTTTTGAGACTAATGTAATATAGGATAACTGATAAAATATTACTATGCCTTTGTTCTTGTTAGTATATAAAGCAAAATGTAATTGACATAAACCATAAAATACAATTGTAATTTTAAGCCCCTAGTGATTTCTTTTCTTTCACCATTCCCTTGATTTTATTGCTTTTACTATTCAACAAAGCTTGGAGTGGAGCAGAACTTCTGGGTGAAATGCAGTAAACCAGCGTCCTTCAAGTCTCAGAGAGGGTGGGGATGAAAATGAGGGGCTGGCTAGACACAGGGATGGGGCAACACAGCCGACAAAAGTACACCTCCCAGACACATGTTCAACTCTTAAAGACCTGCATTCAGTGTGGAAAATTCCTCTCCAGATCATGACCCTCATTGGTAGATGCAGCGAACCACCTAAAGAAAAGGAGTGACTTTTGATAAACTAATTCAGTATGAAAAGCAGGAGAGGCATGTGGAAGGCAATGAAGGAATAGATGCTGGTGAGCTGTAAATGAAGATGTAAAATAGGATTGCATAGGAAAAAGTGTGATCTATTCCCTTAGTTACCTGTGCTAAGAAGTAAGTCTGAAAAATGCCAGTAATTGTATTTTTGTATGTGGAGTTTGACTTATTTTATTATCAGAGGGTAAAATTAATCAGGAAGGGAAAAAAAAAGTGAGTCCAGAACAATGACAGCAAAATTGAGTTTTACTCTTCTCCCTGCCAATTTTATCATTGACCTTGTAATTAAAGTTTGAAGAGTTTCCTGCTTTATTTCATAGATTTCTTCAGAAGAGAGTGAAAAACGAGGTGGACTTGAAAAGCAAAGTTCATTCTTTCCTGCTACATGCACTGGAATTGTACATTCAGGTCAAAATATTTTGTTTGAGTCATGTCAGGCTTCACCAACCTTCAGTAAATCTAAGGCCCAGTACAGAAAAAAATCTGCACCTGGACCTCAAAATCTGAATCTGTGACTTTTGTGTAGCATCTTTCTCTCCTCACAGTGAGGGAAGTTATTTCAGGAATAAGGCAGCCTGCACTTTCTTGGGGTCTATCTCAGCTTGGAACAATGTTAGCAGCTTGAAAAGGGGTCACTCTGCTGGTTGCGTTCTTCTGGAACATAGCAGCCCAAGGAAATAAATACCAAAGATGGATCGTAGCATAGCTCCCTACATGAACAATTTCCTTTTTCATCTACGCATCTGGTCTGCTTAACCTGATTGTTGAATAACCTGTTTATTAGAGTACTTGGCCAAGTACTTAACATACATCTGAGAGAGTTCATCTAAGGTGTCTGGATGCAGACACTCGAGTCTGTAACTTCTTCATAGTTATGAAAACACCATTGCCTTTTCCTAGCAACCTGATCTTACCTTTTTCTAGAGCTTCTAATTCTTCTACAATATAGATTTACAGATCATGCCAAATAAATTCTAGGTTTATTTTTTCTTTTGGGGGAGGTATCAACATAAGTAAAAGAACATAGAGACTTTGAAAAGTTGTCTTAAGAAGTTTTACATCTTACTTCATACAGGACAAAAATAAGACTATATGTATTAAATATACAATACCTATTCATGTCAACACTTAATTTCTGTCTACTATTGAACCTCTATTTTGGATAATTGGAAGCCATCTGGGTTTTTTTTGGTTTTTTAAAAATTATTTATATTTTCTTCTTTTTCTCTGAGTAGTATCACAGAATACAATTTTTCTCCCTGCTCCCCACCCTCCCTTCCATCCATAGCAACATTCCTTTAATTCTGTTACTGTAAAAGCAAATTGTTAGTGATATGTTTTATAGTTTCCAGGAGTCCTATTAAAGAAAGTCTTTACTGGTTTGTCCTTCTTATGTGAACTTACTGGTTCATGCGATTTAGTCTCTTTATTTTTCCTTGACAAAGCTAATAAGATGCCCCTGTATGCCTACATGAAAGACCTGTGGAGGCCATAAGTACAAGGGCTGCACAGTTGTCCATTAGATATATATTTCTTACCTATAGTAAATATCTCCAGGCAGAAGAAACCACATTAAAAGAAATAATTAAACTTAGAAATGTTATATTTAATAATGTTGGGGTTTAAAACAAATCACACTTTAAGAAATTTAGACATTTTTAATTTTAGAAATGGGTTATTTGACAAAGTAAAATATCATCTGCTCTTTCTTACTTGGTACTACTTTCAGAATTGGATTACCCATAACTTGGGTTTTCTTTTACCCTTAAATTAGAGATGTTCATAGTTGGCATTAGAATTTGAACATGTCTATACAAGAAAGCAAAGAACTTCATTCAAGAGTAGCAATAAGAGCACACTAGAATATAGGTGATAATTACTATAAATCAGAAAAGAGAATAGAGGAAGAAAAGCTCACATAGGCCCAGAAACCACTATTTTCTGGACTCATTTTCAATAGGTTATATTCAGTCCACATGTAATAAGATTTCCTCTCATATTCTAAAACAGAAGTGGTTCTGTCCTCCAAAAATAAATCAGTTCTTTAAAATGGAGATTCAGAATAGTGGAAGAAGGTTGTGATGCCTAGGAAGCATTGTATTTTTGTAGTGTCTGAGTCAGTAGTAGTGTTAAACAGAATTAAGGGAAAAAACCCAACACTACCACTCTGCACATTGATGCAGTTTTGGCTTAGGTCAGTACCAGCTGTCCTTGGAGAAGATCCAGCTTCTGCAGAAAGTGATGTTATGAGATGTTGTGCTGTTTCAAGGTCTTTTTAAAAAAGGGAAAACTAGTGCTCTTTCTTTCTCCTGTCCTTTCAAAAAAAAAAACAAAACAAAACACTGCAGGGACCTTAGCTTCCCTTCACCTTCATGTTTTAACTTAAAAAACCTGTAATTTCTTTAATAATAGTACTACTTCCAGAGTCTATAATAGATATTATAAAAGGTAATCACTCTATATTACTGGGACCTTACACTTATTTCTAAGGACCTCCTGGACAATTAGTCTCACGATCATTATATATTTTGACATCATTTCTGACAGTGAAGGGAAAGTTTCATTTTATCTCACAGGTCTGATGCTCATTTCTGATGTTAGTTTGTTAATTTTTTCTCATAAACCCCACAGTTATCTGAATGTCCAAATGTCTTTGAGTGCATTATGAGTGGTCTCAAATTTGAAAAAACAGGAATGCATGACTGTCCTTGGATTGTCATGACTACTTAGAGGGACCTGCACTTCACAGACATCTAGTCCCATCATACTCAGCAAATCAGTTCAGAAACTCATGTCAGAAACTGACAGCAAGTATCTGATTCAAAGCAGGTTTTCTTCTAAGTTGTAACCATCATATTAAATTAAATCATGTGTCACATTGGTATACTAGATGATGCTTAAGTCCAGGTAGGCAACAACCACAGCCCTTCCCTCATTCCCTAAGTTGGTCACACTGCCATAGAAGAAAATCAGGTTAAGTAAACAGAACCTGCCTTTCATAAACCCTTGCTGGCTGGGCCTGATCCCTTGGTTGTTCTGCATGTGCTGCATGGTGGCTCTTAGGTTGATCTGCTTCATGATATTCCCTGGCACTGAGGTCAGGCTGACAGACCTGTAGTTCCCTGGGTCTTCTTTCTACTTTTTCCTGTAGGTGGGTTTGCTAAATTCCAGTGAGTTGTGCTCTGGCCAGCCATCCTTGACAGCTGATAAATGATGGAAAGTGGTTTGTCAAGCTCTTCTACCATCTCCCTCAGTACCCTTGGGTGGATCCCATCCAGAATCACAGACTTGTGTGTCTCAGTGCTGTAGCAGATCACTGACCATTTACCCTTGGATTCACCTTTTTGCCTCTAATTTCTCATACTTGTTTGTGCTCAGTTCATTATGATCTTCCTCTTTCATTTGTCCAGTTTCATCCTGATGATTTTCACTGGAAGAACCCTGGTTTAAATTTTCTCCTTTGATGGCAATAGGAAACATTCCAATTAGAAAACTGGAATAATGCAATATTTCTTTTGTTTCTCTATTCATTATTGTTCCTTTGATCCTCCATCATCTTTGTGTTTACTGTGATAAGCTATTTATCATATAAACTAATAATGTGAAAGGTATAGAACATTTTATGACTAGCAGTATTGTAGGATCAAAAAGTACCAAGTTGGAAGGGACGCTCAAGGATCATCTTGGCAAAATCACAACTTAAACAAGATGGCCCAGCCCAGTGTCCTGCTAAATAGTAAAAGAATCCAATGTTGACCCTGAAGAGATTATTCCAATGGCTGATTTTTCTCATTGTGAAAAGTATTTATCTTATACCTAATCAGAATCTCCCCAACAATAACTTGCACCCATTACCCCTACTCTTTTCAATGCAAGTCTTTATGAAAAGGGAGCCTCCATCATCTCTGTAGCCAGCCCTTAAAATGACACATACCCTGTCAGTGATATGACGCTATGACACAGCATACTGAGAGCAGTGAGTCAAACAAGTTCAGGACGGTTTTCTGGTGCAGAGGTCATCTGGTATGAAATGCCGAATCTACAGGCCATAACACATATTTTTGTTACCCAGAACATTAATAAAAAAGTGGACATTAAAAAAGTATCTTCTAATTGTTCCTGGGAATCATCTATGACTGTTCTCTCTGGCCTGTGGGCCTGTGTCAAAATTGTGCAAAAAAAATACAAAATCTATCAAATTAATAACACAGATCACCAGTTCTAGTTTCAGGAACATTTTCAGGCATAGTTCAAAATTCTAATTGCGTTGTAACATGTGTTTTGTGATAAAATATTTGTCTATAAATCCAAAGGACAACTCAGGACTGTGAATCTTAATTACAGAAAACCACACTTTACTATGAAACATAGACAAACAGAAGAACTCTGTGGACTAAGTTTCATGTGCACAGACTTCAGCCGCCTTCCACGATACCAGGCACACAACACTGGCAGATTCTAATGGAGGTTTATTCTTATATTTTTGGCTTGTTTAGGCAGATCCACATTCTTAGCATTTGTGGATGCCTTGTTTTGAGATTAATCTAACCATTAAGTGAAAAAAAAAGATTAGTTTTCTTTCACTAAGGCACTGAGGCTACTCCATCTAAGTCAGACTTTTACTCTCAATGTGTTTATTTTACATTCAACCATCACAGTCACTCAGAGCAGAATTCTATGTGATTTAAGACTTCTTTGGAAGGGCATGCCTTTCCCTCCTTATTGATAACAGAAACCTTTAGGGGAAGTGTTGATAACATCCTTTGCATAAATCAAGTATCTTCAATTGAGTTTAAAAATTCTTGGTTTTCATAAAGTTGTTTTGCATGAATGTCATTAAAATCAAAATCTTGGAAGCACTTAAAAAATGTTGAGATTCACTAAATTCAGTTGTATACTTGGAAAAAACCCGCATGGGATTATTTGCCCATCTGCCAGTAGCTCCAGCAATGAATGCTTGTAACTGTCATTAATTACTGAAAAACATGAATAGAAAATACCTGACTTGCAGTTAAAACTACATTCAATGGCATTTTATGAAAGTATTAGGAATTCAATTACAAGAAGAAAAGTAAAAGAAAAAATATTTGTTTAGAGATGCAAAAAAAGTGTGATAATTGGATTCCCTGAAATAGGAGGACTGGGCATCACTGGAACACTATCTAGGAGAAAACAACTTCAAGCCCTGATTCTCTGGAAAGAAGATGAAATTTTCCATCCTATTTGAAAAAAGAAGTTTAAATGTATAGATATATTTATCATATAACTTGAGGTTAAAGCACAGTACCATGACTCCTGATATTTAGTCTACTAGTCTTACCCTACCCCATACTCATGGTATAGTCTTGGCAAGATGTGATTTCTGTGTGTTTTAGTCTAACATGGAGAATGCAGGAATAATGTGTTTTAAGTATACAAGATGAGAGAAACAAATGGATTTATTATATACTCTTCCGTTACTTCTGGAAGCGTTGGATATCTAGATCCTTGTCCATTTGCAACAAGATTCTGCTCTTTTGTTAACAAAGAATTAAGCTAAAAAGCCAGTATGATATAAAAAAATAAATACTAACTGTGTAAAACTTATTATCAATATTCTAAAAGTAAGATGTGAGTAGAAATCATTAAGACCCTAAGGCCCTTACTAAATTTATACAAAAATAAGACTATTCACAAGTATGTTAAGAATGTATTCACACATTTCCTGAATCAGGGCTATATGTTTATATTAAAATTTCTTCATATCAGTTTTCAAATAAAATAAAAATCTAATCTCACACCCTTCATGTGTTCCTCTAATTATACTTTGTCTGTCTACTAAGTCTTCTTTTTGCCTTCACTTATATGCATACAAACCCAAAATTATATGTGTCTCTGCATAAATATTTGTTGATCAGTAAATAACAAATTTGACAGGAAGAAATCAGAAAATAAATGGAATAGCAGGATTTTTTTAGTTGAGTAGACAAGAAAAATCCAAATTAGTGACTCTTCTTCTTTATAAATCTACACTGGAAGAGAGACTAGAAGATCTAAGCTATAATGTAATACATTTGGCCGAGGGCAGATATCCAGCAGGCATGCATACTATCATACACATGGCACAAACATGCCATATTTTATTGTTGAAAATGGCACATTTGAAAGCAGTAAGAGAATGGCTTAGAGTTATTTACAGTGGAAGATGGAAATGAAGGACACAGATGTGTAGAAAGCCAGGATTTGTTAACTCTATTGTGCATAGAGATACTTTGCAGAAAAAACCCTGCCCTTGAACCACTCCCATGAAATAAATAAGAATAATAGATAGTACTTATCACATTAAAATACTCCACCAAAATTCCTTCCTACTGCTGAGATTTCCTCTGATGAAAAAGACAGCTGTGTGTTGAAGTACCTTAGATGTAAAGTCAAAGAGCATTGTGATAGCTGCATTCACTTGAAATACCACATTTATTATAAGAGAATTCTTTTTCAGGATACAGAGACCTCAGAATAAAGAATATAACCGGGTGTAAGTAGAGAAACATCAGAAAGAAACAGATCAAACAACTACATAAAGTAAGCTGGAGTTGTTTATTTGGTTCTAGTTCTCCGATTTGCAAATTCAAATTTTCTTGTAATAAAATAGATAAGTACAAATAAATATACTGTCTATTTTTTACTGAGGAAAATGAATGAACTTATGGAATTTTTACAAGTCAATATTTGAAGATCAATTGATTTATTTTCCAGTAAGGTATATGATAAAGGAGGAGCTCGATCCAGAATGCAAATCAGGACAGGTGATAATAAGTAATTAAGTAATGAAATCATCAATTACTATTATCTATACTACCACCTGTATACATCATTGGGATCAGATTAAGAATATTGAATCACAGTCACTTTTTATTCTCTCTTCTTTTAAATTATAAATAATTTCTGTATTTGAATGATTCTACTGTTGATGACATTGATGAAATTATTAATTTTTCTTAGTGTATAGAATTTAAAAGTGGCAAAGAGGATCAGAATTTTTCTGTCGCTAAACATCACATCAGCTGTCAGCCACATGTTGCCCAAGGAAATAGGCAAGCTGTTAGCCTGTTACTAATTTTAGTTTGTCTTTATTCAGCTTGGCTTGTTGTCTTGGGTCACTAATTAAAGTTCATGTGCTATGATTCAAAATTAAAAGTTCTTCTTTCTTCCTGAAAATATTTGCTATAATGAAAAGTGATCCAAATTTCTTATCAAAGTATTTATCATAGATTGAAAGGTGTTGCATTTTTACCTTTACAGAAACAGGGAAGGGCATGATATTTCATAATTTTTGATTGAACTAACAGTTTACATCACAATTACTGCTGTAATAATGTAGCTCCTGATAAATTCGTATTTATGAGCTCCCAAAAACTTTGGAACAATTATCAAACTTGGGGATGAATTTTTTGCTAAGAATAAAATTGGGAAAAACAAAATGTTGAATTCTATGAAGAATAAATTACAACTTCACACTGTTTTCAAACTGCTATTCAAAAAGCCATTCTGAGACACAGTGGCAATTTGACCAATATACAATTGGAGGTAGACTTGACTTTGAATGCAAACAGAGTAAAAAGATTTTCAACTGTTTTCTTGGTTGTACTCTTTTTTGTTCTGCAACAGCATTATTTGGGAAGTTTATATGAATTTTAATGAAAAGCTATCAGTACCATTTTTTCTCCTTTTAAGCACTGATTACAATTCATAGGGTAATTTAAGTCTGAAGGAACCTCAGCAGGTCATCTGATCCAACCTCAATAAGTCTTGTCACCTTAAACTCTTCAAATAAAATGGAAGATCAAGTCTAGCTATATATAGAATGCCATGTAATAACATTACTAACATAAAACCCACAGCTCCTAATATAATAAAAAAAAAATATGCATAATGAACAAAACCCAAACATTCTCAGTCAGAAACATGGTGATACATATTTGCTACCAATTACCATTTATTTGACTCTTTTCCAGTACAGAGATTTACAAAGGCTTTTTCTCATGAAGCTACAACATAATTTTAGTTTTCTATATAAACAATCTGCCTGAAATGAAAGGCTAAAAGTAAACAGATTACCAAAAGGCTTACTAATCTGACCTCTTGGTGAGCTCATGTCCTCACTTGTCAAGTGTATTAAAAAGGGCCTTAAGGAACTACTTTTCCCTGAGGTGTGTGCAAAGCAGAACTCAACAAAAGTTCCCAGGATGTTCAAAACAAAAAAAAAACATCCAGTGTTCATTGTCTCTGGGATCTTCAGTCCTCTTTCTAGTTCCTACCTTACCAATTCCAACCACATCCATCCAGAAACTCTGAGTACCACAGTTCTGCAAAATGCACTTCACAGAGACACAGCAAAAAGGTGAAAATTCTCTTCTATGGAAATTTATTTCCACAAAGTAAATGTTCTTCACATCTCTATAACCCATCACTTTTTGTCAAAATCTACTTTGGACAGTGGTATAGAGAAAAAGTACAAGCTTTATTCTAAAGAATCATATTCTAAACATTAAGAAATCATAGGCATGACTCCCATGTATAAGGACTAAATAGGTGATTTCTCTTTGATTAATCATTATATGATTCTACACAGTGAGAATGTATTTATTTTCTGTCTCTCCATAGCCAGATTTATTTTTCTTTTATTTTCTTAACATGTCTTATAGAAAGATCTCCACAGTGGATCAAGGAGAAAATCACACTAATGTCATCTTGGATTAATTTGGGGTTTTTTTTGTTTTTTTTAATCTTCTCCAGTCATAAAATCACAAAGAATAAGAGAATCTGAAGCTAATGATTTTGAATCAGTTTTAGAGGAAAAGGTGGCAGGCATAAAGAGAAGGAGCTCAGCTCCAAAAATATATTTACAAAGGTTTGTTTTCTTAAAGTTGATATCCTTTTAAATAAAGCCTTTTATTAACTCTCTTGCTAGTATGGCTCTTGTTTTTGCTAGGAAGAGTACTGCAACTCATTTCACAAAGCCATAAATTAGTGACTAGAATTGTAACCATCTCAAAAATGGTTTTTTGAGCAACTTTCTGACTATGTAAATTCTACTTGGCCAAAGAGTATTTTGCAGTGAAGGCATGAATATTTACAAATATATTTTCTCTGTGGATTGTTGTAAAAAAAAAAGAAAAAGTGAGGAACTTAATATTTTTTCTAATTATAGTTAGGTTCATGCAGAGTTGTCCCCAAGAGTGTCAGAGGAATGAAATGCAAAGATTTTGAAAGAATTTTAGAACTTACATAAACATGCAGGAATCTTTGCTATGTCTTCTTGAGCAAATGTATTTGAATTCTGAGCAAAGCTGAGGATTAATTTTTTTTCTGATTCATGATTACAGCTAGAACACATAGATTAAATCATGAATGGAGCATGTCCCAAACACAGAAAGAACAAATTGTGATAATGGGATGGTCCAGATTAGATTTTACATAATTTAAGTTCTTATTGAAAACAAATAAATTAAGAGGTAATCTGAATCTCATAACTCATGCAGACATCATTCAGAATCCAAAAATTTACCATCATACCTTCTTAAACATGCTGAAGATCCTTGATACTGTTGTAAAAGGGCATAGAGTTATTTCAGGTATTACTGAAGTACCCTGAAAGACAACAAAAAGCTTTAAGCCTGAAGTGAATGCTTGCACCTCTCTATGGCATTGGACTGGTACCCAAATAAGAAGAAGACTGGATTTGTGAAGGAGAACCTTTTTTTTCCAGTAACTGGAAATCAAGGAGGAAGGGAAATAAGGTCTGTTATTAACATCTACTTGTTGTTATTGCATCGTGTCTCCTCACTTTGGCTTTAACGAGCACCAGTCACATAAACAAGTAAAATCAAAATTCCAAGAACATAAGTAAATTGTCTCTCCCAAATATGCCTCAAGTGAATAAATAAGATGTGAAACCTACTACTTGCTTTATGCATTAATGAAAATGTTTAAATGAACAGCAAACACAGCACCAAGACTATAGACAAAGTAACATACAAAAAGAAATTAAATGCTGACAATAGATAGGAAAGTATGGTTGTTCAAGATAGGTCAGAGTTAAAAAGTAAATTATATAAGTTACTAAAAGCTTTACTTGTAAAGTTTAGTAGTTCTGAAAACTGTTGGAGTGGTTTCTGCCATCTCGGAGGAGCTGAGAAGTCCCAAGCCAGCAGAAGCATGCTCGTGGGACAGTTAAAACCTGTCTGGGTGTTTCTTATATGTTTTGTCCCAAAACCATGGTAACCTTTATAGGTTAATCCTTCTATGTTGGTTGGTTTCGACATGACCCCTCACTCCGCCCCTCCTTTCTTTCCATTACGTTGTTGTATCTTCCTGCCTCCCCTCCAACCCTATTGGACCAAAAGGTTATATCCCTGTGCCCCCAGAAACTCCCATTTCCTCTTTCACTTTTTCAAGAATAAACCATCATCAGAATTCCAAGCAACTAGGCCCTCTGAGTTCATGTCTCTGGGAACATATGAGCTATCTGGCTCTCAGGTATGTGTGTGTTTGTGCCTTCCAACTGCATGGGTGAGAAAAAAGTCTGCTTGCAAAGTACCAGGCTGTACTGGCCAAAGTGGTCCAATACAGAGACCCACATGGCATACGCAGGGACCTATTCCACCCCACTACTGCCCAGCATGGCAGAAAACAGTATAGGTAAATGTCCATTTTCAGTGCATTCTGGTCCCAAAAAACTGTACTTCAGCTACTCTTTACATTCCTCACTTTTAGAGGCTTCATTACCACCTTGTCTAAACTGTGTCATTTAGCTAATATATATACTACCCTCAAAAGATGTTGGCTCTTTCCAGGTTATATTTTTGTATTAATCAGCTGCTCTCAAAAGGGATACTGTTTTTTTTTGTTTGCATCCAAACTTCTACAAACTACTACCTCAAAGAATATAACAAGCAAAAGAGACATCTGGGATCAAATCTATTAGTGTAAGTCAAAGGAAAGAAAAAATAGGAAAAAGGGCTCAAGCTTGTCCCAAACAGTTCTTTAGAACAGCTGCCAAGTCATAATATTATTTTCATAATACAAAGTCCAAATAATTTACTTATGATCACAGAAATAATAAAACACATCATGTAATAATCACATAAAACATCACATAATAATAAAAAAAAATGTAACTGATGTAGTTAGTAGGCAAAAATAAAATGTAAACTTCCTATAGCAAAAAAGTGTTTGATTTTTCATATTTTATTATTTTTTCCACAAGACTAAGCTTCTCAATAACTTAATTTTCTACATGTTTAAGCAATAAAGAAACCTAGGATAAATGATGTAATTTAGCTGTGCATTGCTTCTTGAAAAAAAGAGTTCTGCACATAATGTGTAATCTTGATGCAGTATAAGCAGGAGTATAATTGGGTTTTGTTTATCCAATATGTATGCCAATATGTGGACAGCACAACAGTCTATTGTGTTTGCTGGCAGGTAAATTTCTCATTTAGTGAGTAGATACCTCATCTAAAAAAGCAAACACAGGACTTAATTGATAGTGAATGTTTAATTCATTTTCATAAAAATCAATACTGTTTCTCAAGGGGATAAAGGTGAATTAATTCATTTATCTAGATCTTTAAAGCTGATGCATAGTAAACATGAGGCGTTTAACAAAGGTTAAAGAGTGCTTGTTGATAAGCCTTCAAAATGGCAACACTATTTTGATTTGTTTGATTTCTTAACACCCAGAGGATTATTTATATTAAATTATCACGGTATCATTCCACATTAGAACAGGTGCTTCTGCATGTCATAGTCCTGTTACTAGTAAATTCATAACACATGCAGCACAATCAAAATGGGGAAAAGACAAGTGTTTTTTGATGAACATAAGTGAATTCAATTCTTTTGATATGACAAACCTTTTAAAATACATATATCCAGGATTACTAAATGCCAGTAAAATCTTAGCAACATAAAAACCCACTTTTACAAGCTTGTTAGACTTTCTATGCCGTGACCATTTTAGAATCTCAGTCATAATAAAAAGAATGAAGGAGAGTAAAAAGTGTAGATGTCTGAAAATTGCAGGGCTTTCACATTGGTCCATTATTATTGACTTGATTTGCTATTCCCTCCTTTGATAATTCCATCACATGGGGTTTTGGGTGGGTTGTCTTAATTTGTTTTTTTTCCACAATCTTTACTGTCTGCTACAAATCTCAAAATTTAAAGGGTCAAAAATCAGCCAAACAAAGAAACAGACATTGCAAAGCAATTGGTCTATTTTTGTGGATTTAAATGCTGTTTAAAAACATGCATAAAACTTAAATGTATTAAGATTTATATTTTACAAATTTGTTTGCACACACATGAATATCTCCTCCAAGGACATTTCTAGTTTCCGGTTGATAAAATTGGTACTGAAGAAATGTGAAATTGTCACCAGGAGAGGAGATGACCTTGTTGAGAGTGAACAATTGAAGATAAATTAACAAAGATACAATTTCTGCTCATATTTAGAATAAAATAAAATTAATACCTCAGTCACTGGCATTTCTTTCATTATAAACCAGTGATCTACCTCCCTTTGAGATAAGAACTGAACAATTTATTAACAATGGTAGTGCAAATCCTGGTTGTTAACAGCACTTAGTGCAAATTGCATTTCTAAATTCAGTCCGCTTCCTCCAAAACTGGCAAAAGACAAACAGAATTAGTGGTTCAGACAGGTTCAGCTGCACGTCTAAATGACATACTTTCAAATTCAACTGGCCCATATAAAAGGACTTAGTCATTCAGTCAAATTGCGATTTATTTGCTGATAGACATTTGCAACTACAGAGTTGCTTTAGAGTTTATTGATTATAACAAGGCTTGTGTCTCATTTTTATCAGAAATTGCCAACAATCTGAGAGTATGAGAAGACTTAATTTCATGAGCTGCAAATCCCTGAGAAGTGGCATAGCTACCAGACCTTAATGGAACTCAGTAATCAAGAACAGGGATGTATACGTCAGTTCTGTACTTCTGTACAACACTGGGAACCATGGAAAGCTTGGAATACTTTACATTCAGCTTGGTAAATTGGGTATAATGCCATTTAGTTGGGTTTATGATGATTGATCCAAACATAATGGCCAGTCAATACGATAACCAGGAATAGATTGCAAGTTGTATATGAAGGTCTAGTCAAGGTCTGACTTTTAGTATGCAGCTACTATAATAACATGAATTAAGAAAAAGTCTGAATCAATAGCATATTAACTATGTGCTATATCTAATTGCAAATAAAGAAAGCTATAGGCAAATCCAACAATATAGTAAATGTGATAGAGTTTATTCATCTGTGCTCACATGTCAACTACCTTAAAGAGGGTAAAAAAAGTGCATCTGGATGATGTTAAAGAGTAGTTAGTTATCTGACATGTTATCTTATCTTTTGCTGTTAACTACACAGACAGCTTCAAGATGTCTTGTTTATATGCCCATAGTTTTATTCACAATATGTAGCCTTGGCTGGTTTTCTCTTTATCATTGCAGTAAAATGGTCTGTGTGTGTTTTAGCTTCAAATTTTTTTCCCCTCTAAGGAATGCTATTATTCCTGCTGTTCCAAGGAAAGAAAAAGAAGTGAAAACTTTTAATTAGCTTCCACCCCAAATAATAAAAAAAAAAAGCATGTCATAGTTAATAGATACAGCCATAGACCACAAAAAATGTCTTCCTTATTTTGTTTTAATTTTTAAGCAAATGGGAAAACTACTCACCTTCATTTGGGGTGAGTGTTGATTCATTCCGCTGAATCTTTCTAATGAACTTGATGTTTGGATTAAACTTCCATTCTCAGAGGTTTCTGCTAGAAGCTCATTGTCAGCCACAACATGACAAATAATTTCAGCTTGTATAAATAAATATGTTATAATCAGGTGTAGTACAATAGCAAAACTGTTACATCACTTAAAAAACTGAACTTATACATACAAAAAATCAAGAGTGAGCTCATGACAAATATAGATCTACACTGCGTCACTCAGTCCCATACAGAGATATTCAGGCTAGCCCAGCACAAGCTGGATCTGGAACTAGAAACATTCCTGTTGTGCCAACATCGTGCTGTGTCAGAGCCAAATAATCCTGTTAGGAGGCTGTGCTGATGCCAAGACCCAAGTGTATATCTCTATCCAATACTGCACAGTTTGTTATATACATACTAGGCTGTTTGGACATTCATTACATGGAAGTGCGTTGTATGGCACAGGAATACACAAATATCCTTATTTACTATGCAAAACACAATGGACCTTGATATGCAGCATTTAATGTTTATTCCCCTACTGTTATGAAAACTACTTATATTTTCAGAAACTTATTATATGGCAACAGGATTTCACAGTGTCTAAGATTAAGATTGTTCCAGCTCTACTTCAAAGAAAGGCTGGCACTCTTCCAGACTAGAGGGTTGTTTTTTGCACTTCAAAAGTGCCACAGAGGTTCATGTAAACATACGAGGAAAAAGCCAAACCAGCTAACCTCGGTATTTCTAGCAGTCTACCCATGACAACATAGATGCCAGATTAAGTGAAATACTGGATAAGTATTCAAAGGATAATGTCTGCTTGCTACATTATAGTCTGAAGGTACAGAAATTACATTTGTTCAAGGAAATCAAGAAGATGAAGAAGCTACTCTAGTATACTGCTATTAGTTTCTAAGCTGACTGCTTTCAAGAGACCTCCTATTTGCCTACACAAGCTGTAGTTGCACATTTGAACACCAGTGTGTTTGCACAGATTTGTGATTTTATGTGCATGCCTTAATTATAAAATTAGGCCTGTCCTTGTTAATAACTAAAAATTTGTTTCTCTACATCAGAGAACAATAAAAAATCAACCACTTAATGAAGATCTTACCTGTTCTGAATACATCTTCTACTTTGAATGTTCTCTTTTCCATAAAATGTTGATTCTGTGTGTTGATCCTTCAAGCTGTTAAACTTTGACTGTACAACTGTTCTCTCAACATGTCTATATTAGAATACATGTTGCATGTACACTTTAAATAGATCAGCAAGTTAGACAAACAAGCAAGTACCATTAAGATAAAATATTATCAAATACAATGTAGAGTATGCAAACCTCAGGTTTGAAGTTGGCCAATTGCTTGCTAATATTGAAAATACACAAGAAACTTCTATGTTTAGTGAAAGGAAATAAGATATAGTAAGGTTTTTTCTTTGGCCTTCATCCACACCCTAGAAGGAATACAGTTCCATACTTGTACCACTTCAATAGTAACTATAAGGTGTGACATCAGTTAAAAAAAAATAAGGCATTAACAAGATATATGCTACCTGAGTATCAAAAAGGATCCAAATCACTTGCATGGTGGAGCCATCTACAGCTTTGTTTAATATTTTTCCAGCTATTTCATTACAGTCTGAAATATGTGTAAGTTCAAAAAGCAAATTTTGCCCAAATCTACAGACTGACATAATACCATTACTTGCTCAGATTGCAATAGGATAGAACACTCTTAATGTGTACTCCAAGTTTTATGACCCTGTGCCTCAGTATCTTGTTAAGCAACTTTGCCTACTTACGGTATGAAACGTGATTTCTTGTTACAGTAATAAGAATAGTGGTCTTTTAAATTAGGTCCATTTCAAAGATTGATACCTATTGAGTCTCTTTAGAAAGTGACTAAATTCTAATTGATGACAATGTTTAGATTAAAAATCTTCTTAAAACATTTATTGTAAATGTTTAATTTGTTTTTTCTCTACCATTTCTTGTTTCCTCTCAGAAAAGTAAAAGGAAAAGTAGACTTCACTGTACTTTAGTCTTTTCTTAATAAAACATTTCCTCTTGTCAGACTTTTGCCTCACTTTTATGGTTTCCCTAAGGTAAGGAATATAAATAAAAGAGCTGGTACATTATCAAATGTGGCTAATTCAAGAGAAAGATTTTTTTTTTCTGTGTCTGGTAGTATAAGGAATATATGTACTGGGGAACCAGAAAATAAGTTTGGAAAACTTTTTTTATGCAATGACCCTTCATTTTCAAGAGTCTGTGCTATCTAAGTTTGCTTCCCTGTAGTTTTTAAATCAATATTGATCTTGGAGCTTTGTAGAAACCCATGCTGATAATGCTGCAATTATTGTGTTTTCTCTTTAATTTCTTCAGGCAAGTGGAACTTGAGCATTTTCAAACTGCATGTGAGTAGCCCCATCACAACTAGTAGATCTTTAGAACATGTTGACATTTCTGGAAAAGCGCCTTAGATCCTAATCCTAATGTCTCCAACTAATCAGTGATGTAGTAGCAATTATATAGGTCAGTGACTGTATTACATCAGTAAAGAAAATGTGGCAGTCTAGGGCAAAGGAAAGAAGCCAGCCATAAAAAAAGAAAGAAAGCCAATTATACAAGCATATATAAATAAAATATACTTCAGTACAGAAAGATATATCAAGTAGCAACTTATTTGTTTGCAGCATATACTGTATTCCTAAGCACATATCATTCTGGGTTTATTTGTAGTCAATAACCACTCAAAAGATTCCAAACATCTGGGGTGAGGTAAGGGTAAACATTACAGACTACCTTGCTCATATATGTGATTTTCTTGGTAGGGGAGTGGACAGAGTGGAAAATGGATATTTAGTTAGCGTTTAATAGGAAATGGTTTTCCGACTCCTCAAGTATTAAGGAGATGCGAACATTTAGGCTTCCCATTAAAATGATAAGAACCTTGAAAATCATGAGTGGTGCTTTTCTCTTAGAAATGACAGAACTAGTAAAGCTAATGTTTTGAAAATACTTTAGTCAAGATAATGTTTTGAAAATAATTTCTTTTTTCCTCTATTTTTAACTTGTTGATTATAATCAATATATTAAAAGGTGGCTTTCTTAAGATGAACAATTTTCTTTTCCCATTAGCAAGATGTTAAAATATGCTGCTTCAATAATTTAAAAAATTTCTTTTAAAAGGCTTTTGAAACAGAAAACTCATTTAAACAGTCTTTTCTTCACAAATTGTTACAATATCCATAAGTGAATATATATAGGAAGAGGGAGGATGGGACACTTCTTTCAAAAACATGATAAATTTTGCAATCTGGTTTCTAAAAGCACTGCTAGTCTGCATCTTTGTAGTGTGTGAAAGGACATTTTCAGAGGCAGGTTAAAAATTGCATTCTGATTATGGCATGAGTCTGTGACTAGCAAACATAGGAGTTTAACTACAAGCTTCCACTGTGGTATTTGGTAATTTAGTTACTCCCTATTTTAGTCAGCTTTTCTCTTTGAAACAGGTGTCTCTTGCAGAGGTACTGTAAGGGTAAAGGTATTAATGTCAAGCTGCTGTGGTGATGAAGGTCCTGTGAGTACCCACATAAAAACAGTGAATGTACTTGGACTGCAGTTCAATCAACGATTAATGTAAAGGTGTATTACCTTGAATACGACTATGGTGGAACTATGCAATGCAGTGGCTCATTATTATAATATATTATTTACTAAAGCATCACTTTTACCTTTAAAACAGAATAGTCTCTGCAAATTTGTCCTTTGTGTCCTTAGCTCTCCTGTTAAGAGCTATTCAGAGGAATATTTTAAACATCCCAATACTCATGTTTCTTTAGAATTTAAAAAAAATATAGAGACCCTGTAAAATCTTTCAAAGTACTGAAATTATATGCAAAATCAATATCTTTGTGTGATTCAGATGGATGTATAGCTCAGCACTATTCCACCTCCCTTAGAATTCAAGGTTCTCAAAAGAACGGTTTTATATTCACATTTCTGTACAGAAAAATATACATACATATGACGCATAAATACAAGTTAAATGTATAATTAGACATATAAAACATCAAAGAGGTGATTTGAAAATAAAAAATATATTCTAAGAATATTATGCTAAATACTCTCAATTCTAAACCATCTTGCATTTAACTAACTGAAGATAGGAGTAGTATTGAACAGATCTTGTCCCATCACAGCATAAGTGATTTTATTTTGAAAACTCTTCTGCTGCTTCAAATAGGATATTTAGATACAAAACCAAAAGTAGGCATCTAGTATAAGACCAAAAAAAAAGTAGATTTTTGCACCAACATTTGAAAATTAATATCCTTTCTAAAATAAGGTTTAAGAAGATGGATTAATGTCACTAGTGCAGTTTCTTTACTAGGTAAACTAGATATCTGAAATATGCCATTGAAATCTAAGTCCTATATTTTGCAAAGAAATATGACATAAAGTACACTTTTTTTAGATGAATCTTTAATAAAAGGGAATGCAGAAGCATACATTTTCTGAATTTCTTTTCCTAAAGTACTCTTTATTTCCTAACAAAGCTATGTAGAGGAGAAAGCAAAAAGCAAGAAAACAAACCAGTGAAAAAGCAAACAAGCAAGAAAAAGAAGAAAACAAGAATACAGGGAAGCAAAGAATTATTTGCCCATGTCCACAGAAACTTATTTTCAAAAAAATACAAATTTTAAAACTTGAATTCCTCAAAAATTCCTGACTTTTACTTTGCCTTAATTTTTCATGTCAAGAATGATCTCTCTGTGGTTTATATAAAATAGTCACAATACTTATTAATTCTATCATGGAACATTTAATTAATTAACAAATTATCTGTTTTTCAAACATACTTTGGAGCTTTTCTACTTGAAAAAAGGGAAGTTATATGAAGAAAATAAAAATAATTCAAATAAAACAATATAAGAAAATATTATTGTGAAAGTTCTAGAACCAATCTTGTTTTAGCATTTAAGTTATGTATTTTATTTTAAAGAGTTTTTTCTTTGAAAACTATATCATTAGGCATTTTAAGTCTACTGTAGTTGAAAAGTATATTTTTTTACATTGTCACGAATAACTTTTGTTCCTGTTAACATTTTTAACCATATTTTCTGCTTACATGACTGACTTGAATTCTTAATTTCCTGGCTTTTCTTCCTATTTTTGAAATATTTCATTAAGTTAGTTTGTCAAGTAATTGGTAATCTTCCTCTTCTCAAAGCCAGTATAAACATCTTTTGTTGTTACTATTACTTTATTCTAATCATGCTTGATTTGATTTATTTTCCCTGGAAAGAAATATTATGCTGCCATTAAGCCAGACGTGTTTAGCAGGACATTTTTTAACAAAAACAACTTGACTCCTAAGTCAGAAGCTTTTTTTCTGCTCCTCCCCACATGTATGCTGTCAAACTCTAATTTGCCTCAGCTGTCATAAACACAATTTGGGAATTCAATCAGTTTCTAGTGTGGAAACCAGACTGTTATGTCCTTTAGTTCATTGTTAGATGCCCACTGAATAGGCACTTATGTATGGCTGTTACCTTAAGATTCGAAAATGATGAGGCAGAGATAGGATAATAGAAGTGAATTTAGTTTCTCTGTTCTGTTCTAACATTTGTGGTGTACATCAGCATCTGAAGTAATAAATTATGTCAGCAAAAGTCATCATCAAGGATTGAGGGTACAACAGTCAAAGGTATAAACTCCTATGTGTGCTAAAGTAGTCATGCATTGTTTCTTACATTCACCCTTGCTTATTTGTTTTCTTACCCTTCACTGTCATCTTTTGTATGTAACGTGCAGTGAGATCTGAAAGTTAAGACTTACTGCCTTACATTTGCCACACTTAAATTTTGATCTGCTTATTTTAATTCATTTTATCTTGTTATATCATGAATAGGAATACTTTGGAGTCGTTACAAGCAAAAATGTGTTTCCCCACAATTTTCCAGTGATTAAAAGAAATGGTAATAGTTCTTCACTTCTGCATGTAAGCATTTCTTAATTTTACAAGGCTGGGAGAACATTGAATTATAGGATCCTTAGAGATCCCTTCTGCCCCTAACCATTCTGTGATTCTGTGATTCTGTAACTCCTCATAGAAACACTCTGCTTTTTGAGTCAGAGTATTTCCCCTAATCCTTGGGCTTGCTATCTTCTGTACTTCCACAGGGGAACCATCTGCAGAAAGTGCTACTCGGTTAATCTGCATATTACCAAGCATTCTTTCGCTTTAGAGAGGCTAGATGTGACCAGAGACAACATGAATATCAGACAGATTGTAAAACTTAAGCCACGTAAATGGTGACATTTATGGCTGTATTTAATGAATTCCATGAGGCAGAAACATTAAACTCCTGTCTGTATCTCAGCATTTTCCAGTTTCCATAGATTCCAAAGTGAAACCTGCCATCAAATATTTTTTAAAAAATCTTTCTGGCAAAGACAGCAAATTACCCTTATCTGGTGTGATCAAAGCTGGATACATTTGCATGGTTTCTTTGCTGGAATTATTTATTCAATAAAATCCACAAACTCATAACCGAGGGCTCTCATACTTAAATTCTCTTCATTAAGCATTGCATTTTATGGCCTAAAAATGTTTTCAGCTGAATTTGTATAAAATAATTGCACATATGTGGCTAGTCAAGTAGATCTAGTTTAAAAAAAATACAGCAAAAGCCACAATATTCCCTGTGTTGATCAACAAATAGTTATTCAAGGTTTGTCTTCTGCTAGAAAATACATTCTTTAATGTAATTTAATATCATATTTCATCAAAGTTTAAAAAATCCAAAATACATTTTGTTTATCTTTATATTTTTCTCTCAGCATGCATAAACCTTGATTTTTCTCCCACTCCCTTTATTGTCTACTGTCTTGCCAAATGACTTTTGTTTTTTTGGATTGCTCCTTCAGGTTCTATCTTCCTTATTCTGTCCTCTGGCCATATTCTTCAGACTTTTCTCAATCCATTTCCCTTTCTCAGATTGGTATCCTAACTAACTCATTCAGCCTTATGCTTCATGTTTTTTTCTCTCATCTCCTGAGAGAAAACATGACCTAGTAGAAATTTGCAATATTCTGTCAGTTACTCAGTTATTGTTCATTGTGAGAATGTGTTCCAATTTTGTGTTATTAAATTAAACAAAAAGCTTGCTTCCACATGTAACAATTTTTGGAGTTTAACCAAATCTTTAACAGTTAGGTCTCAATGACCTGGGCTCTGGAAATATAATTCTGTAGATGCTTTTCCACTTTTTAATTACACTTTGTTTTTAATTGTGTTTTGTCCATGTTACATTATTTTATATTCCTGAACTAATCTTGTTAGTTTAAAAAAATCATATAGTAATAAAAATAGAAAGCAAATAAATGCCCTGAAACCAAAATAAAATACTAAATTATAAAACTGACAAACTGAATTTGAAAATAAAATCTAAATTTTAAATGCAGAAATCAGAATTTCAGTTTTTAATTTATTGGTGTTAAATTGTAAAAATTGCATTTCGTTTTCCAGAGGTCAAGAACAGTGAATGTGTAATTCATAACTACCGTTACAGCTGTTTTTAACCTGCATCTCAAAAATGCACAATTAGAAGCTTCCTAATGATTGACAAGGAGTTGTAAGCTGACAAAATTTGACAGGTAATTTCAGACAACTAATAACTTCTTATGCACAAAAAGAGGTCAGTTTCATTAAATACATTTTACATCCTGGATGGTCTTCCAGGCCCTTCAATATTTTATTTTAGGAATCATAATTCTGCTCTTTCACTCAGACAGACTCTGACCAATGATGCTACACAATGCTTCAATGCACAAGGACTTCCCTGGGATAGAAATCTCTATGACTGCACTGCCCTCCTTTACCTCAGACAACTTTACTGGTCATCCAGGGAAAAGTCCAATTAGTCAAAGCCGCCAAATGACAAAGACTTGCTATGACAAAAGCTGTGGGTTTTTCCAGAAATAACACTGTAACTGATTGGTATTGTGTCTGACCTTAGAAATTGCTGCTAATACAGATCTTTTTTTTGTGTGAGAGTGGTTTGGCCAAAGACAATAGGAAGTCTGCACTCACAGCTTGGTATCATCTGCAAATTTCCTGAGGGCGCACTTGATCCCTTTGTCTACATCAATAACGAGGATGTTAAATGACAGTGGGGCCAGTATGAAACCCTGAGGGACACCACTTGTCTCTGATGTCCATGTCTACTCTGTGCATTAGTTCAGAGTAAAGCAGGACAAGTACCACCTTTGACCAACTGGTCTTGTTGTACCTGATATACCCCAGGACAGTGTTGGCCCTCCTGGCTGCCAGGGCACTGCTGACCCATGTTCAACTTTTCTTCTACCAGGATCCCCAGATCACCATCCACAGTGCTGATCCCTAACCTCTCATTCCCCAGTCTGTACATACATCCAGGGCTGCCCTGTCCAAGGTGCAGAACCTGGCACTTAGAATAGAATCATAGCATCATTAAGGTTGGAAAATACCTTCATGACCATCAAGTCCAACCTTTGAATACCACCTTTTCATCCAGACCATAGCACAAAGACTAAACAATAAGCATAGCACTTGCAGTGATTTCATGAACACTTCCAGGTGACTCAGTCATCTCCCTGGGCAATTTATTCCAATGCTTAATCACTCTTTCAATGATTTTTTTTTTTTCTTATATCTAATCTGTACTCTCCCTGCTGTAACTTGAGGCCATTTCCTCTCGTCTTGTCATGGTGGGGGTGGTCCAGCCTGCCTGCTCTATGAAAATCAGTGAAGACGCTTCTCCTCAGGACAGTGAGTCTGAGGGGGAGGGACAAGTCGAGGCTGGGGAATTCCCCACTCTTCCCGCAGTTTAAGTTGTCCTTCAAAGATTCGGTTACAGCCCTTTCCCCTCCTATTAATTTCCTTATGTATGAGGTTGTTTTAATATGTGTTATCTCTAGCAAGTTCTGTGTTCTCTGTGTCCCCATTGGTTTATTTGAATGTACTCCTCCCCCTGTGTCATTCCATTGGGTATTTGTGATTACATAATCTGTCCCTATTGGACTGTCCCTACTGGATCCTCCCCTTTTCGTTTCCCTTAAAAACCCCCTGCAATTGCCACTCGAGGCTCTTTTGTATCTCTCCCATCTGCTGCTTACTTCTCCTGTCCTTTGGGGCAGGGAATAAAGGACTCGAGCTACCTCTATGAAAGAACCCCTCTCTCCTTCTTTGCCTCCGCCATGCTCGCAACTATCACATCATCTGCTGCTGCCAGCCCCAGCTGGGGTCTTGAGTAAATCAGACACCTGCGATTAAGGACACAAGTGGTCTCGCTGACCAAGGCACACGTGACTACCGGGCAGTCAAGCAGACAGCGAGAGTTAGAGAAGAGGCTGACCCTCACCTTGCTACAAACTGCTTTCAGGCATTGTAGAGAGCAATAAGGTCATCCCTGAGCCTCCTCTTCTCCAGGTTAAACAACCCCAGTTCCCTCAGTCACTCCTTGTAAATCTTGTGCTGCAGATTCTTGACCAGCTTTGTGGTCCTTCTCTGGACCTGCATCAGCACCTCAATGTCTGGTTTGTAATGCAAGGCCCAGAACTTAACACAGGACTTGAGGTGCGGCCTCACCACTGCAAAGTAGAGCAGGACATTCACTTTCCTAGTGCTGCTGGCCACACTATTGTTCATACAGGCCAGGGTGCCATTTGCTTTCTTGCACACCTGGCTCATGTTCAACCACTGTTAACCAACACCACCAGGTGTTATTCTACCAGGCAGCACTCCAGCTATTTTTCCCCAAGTCTGTAGCCCTGAATGGGGCTGTTGTGTCTCAAGTTTAGGACCCAGCACTTCACTTTACTGCACTTGATAACTGTTGGCCTTGGCCCATCAATCCAGACTGTCCAGATCCCTCTGTAGAGCCTTCCTACTCCCCAGCAGATCATCACTGTCACCCAGCTTGGTGTTGTCTGCAAAATGGCTGAGGATAAACTTCATACAGTTGACCATTAAATGATTTTGAGTCAAAAGATAATCAGGAAGTATCTTGTCTCTTTTGTGTTCCCAGGGATTTGTTTATATGCATGTAATCACCACGCATAAATTTCCCATTTGTAAGTTTGTGATTGCAGTGCCCCATATTTTACAAATGTGTTGTTATGGTAACTGCATTAAAAGGAAAAATTAAATGGGGACAAGGAGAGTCAAGTAAGTGTCTTAAATAAAAAAATCCCATAATTATTAAAAGCAGATTTATTTCTGCAGGTGAATCGGATAAAGACATGGGGTTAAGAAATGGGAATGGCAAGGAAAGGACAGAAACAGATAGGATGTGCCATGTGAACAAAAGAAATGCTGATTCAGGAAGGAAAAGGTTTCAGAAAACTAGGTGCGCAGCTTAGACTAGCCCCTACGGCAAAACTAATTTGCCTGAGTGATACTTGTACAGCAGAAAATGCAACCTGACATTGACCTTGTCAGTATTGCAGTCACAATGTTTTCACAAGGAAAAAGATCGTTGAAATATGGATTTCAATAGAATGAAAACACATTGTATCCTTCCACATAGTGCAAATTTCTTCTTTTTCTGCACAAACCAGTCATGAGGAACAAAGGAGATTTCCATTTTTCCCTTTCTTCAGTTTTCTTCTTTCTTTGTAGGAGTGGAGAATCAATGAATATATTTTTATGATTTTTTTCAAGGTTTTTGTATAGAAGAGGTTTAGTCAACATTTGTCAGTGCTAAGTAACCTCCCACAACTATTTTTCTGTCTTGTACTGTAGGGGTGCAAATTTTTGCCTTTTCTTATTGCTGTACTATAATCATGGATTAATTTCAAAATAGAAAAAACAGAATAAAACAAACAAAAAAACCCCAACAACAATGAAACAAAACAAACAAGCAAAACCAAAAAAACCTACCAACAACAGCAAAAAAGTCCCCAGAATCCTCAAGAATCTTGAGGATAGATTTGCAATATTCTGACAGCACTACCACTGTGGTGAGAGTGGAACAGACTGCGAAGCCAAACATTATTCTAGCGCAGGACACTGAAAAGGATAAGAATTCTTTTTGCAAGTGAGGTTGAGATAGCACAAGATAGCAAGGCCTATTCAACTGCAGTACTTTTGTGTTTCCTGTCATTGCTTCTTGATCACAAACCTTTTCAAAATTTCACATTATGAGGAAATGTATTTCTGATCAAGACACTGAGAGCATGGCTCCTTGTGTATGCTCTTTGGGGAATTTACAAATACACCAAGAGCAGATTTGCTCCCTATGTTCATATGGCCATGCTTTGAGGCTCAAGCAGAAGAATTGTAAATGGGAAATAACTCAAGAGACCTGGCTTTGTACTTCAGGCTGGATGGCATTGTCACTAGATCATTGATAAGACAAGTTGGTTCCTTGTTCATTTCAGCATATAAGGTTGAGAGAGAGAAACAAAATAGTGGTTTTCTGCATGATTATGTCTAGAAGCATAATTATTCTTGTGATTTTTTTAATATTAGTCTACAAAACTGGTAGTCTCATCACTTTTACACTGTTGTGTTGCAAGGTTCTGGTTGGAGGAAATGCAGGGGTGGTTTCTGCCAAATGCTGTCAGAAGCTTCCCCTGTGTCTGACAGGGCCAATGACAGCTGGCTACAAGATGGACCCAAGGCTGAGACAATCAGTGACGGTGGCAAAACCTCTGCGATAATAGAATTTAAAAAAACAGGGGAAAAAAATGAAGAAAAAAGAACATCCTGAAGAGAGTGAGAATATGTGAAAGAAACAGCCCTGCAAACACCGAGGTTAGTGAAACAAGAGTGAGAGAAGGTGCTCCAGGTGCCAGGTGAGAGATTGCCCTGCAGCCTGTGGTGAAGACCATGGTGAAGCAGACTGTCTCTTTGCAGCCCGTGGAGGTCCATAGGGGAGCAGATATCCATTTGCAGCCTGTGGATGATCCCATGTTAGAGCAGATGGATGCCTGAAGGAAAATGTGACCCCATGGAAAGCCCACACTGAAACAGATTCCTGGAAGGACCTGTGGCCCTGTGGAGAGAGGAGCCCACACTGGAGAAGGTTTGCTGGAAAGTCCCTGAGAGGGACCCATGGTGGAGCAGTTCATGAAGAACTGTGAGAAGGACTCAGGTTGGAGAAGTTCATTGAGGCCTATCTCCCATGGGAGGGACCCAAATCTGGAATCAGGGAAGGCTGAGAGGAGTCTTCCCCCCAAGGAGGAAGGAGTGGCAGAGGACTGATGAAGAACTGACTGCAACCTCCATTTCCTATCCCCCTGTACTGCTAGGGCAGAGCAGATAGAGAAATCAGGAGTGAAGTTGAACTAGAGAAGAAGGGAGGGTTGGCGGAAGGTGTTCTAAGATTTCCTTTTTATTTTTCAGTACTCTGATTTTGATTGGTGATAAAATTAAACTAATTTCCCCAAGTCAAATCTGTTTTGCCCATGACAGTAATCAGTGAGGGGTCTCTCCTTGTCCTTAGCTCATGAGACTTTTGTTATGTTTTCTGTCCCTTGTCCAGCTGTAGAGGGATGTCACAGGGTGATTTTGATGGACACCTGATGCCCAGCCAAGATCAACCCACTGTGTTTCAACATGTTCAGGGTCAATAAGCAGAAAAATCACCCTGGAAGTCCTTAACCAGTATTCCCTATAGAAATGAAATATAAGTCTGGCCATACTTGCACAACTGTCTGTGTTTGAGTCTGAACTCCTTAAAGCTGGTCACCTGAGGTTACTTACTGTTTCATATTTAAAGTTTTGTTTACAGTAGAATGAAAACACAAGATGCAACCTGACTTTCCATGGGAAGAATTATTTGTCCATATCTCAGATTAAATAGTAAATATCAATCACCAGAGAGGTACAGCAATTCTTACTTTTCATTTTAAGGGAGTTGATTTAACCCAATTTTAGTTAGTTACTTACTAAATTATCCATATAATTTACCTGTTTAAAGAGCTTGTTTCCTTGGGTAAAATTCCTCTGGCCTAATTTTGCATTTAAAAAAGCTTAAGCCTTCCAAAAGGTAACTTGTATCATCCTAAGACAGCTATTCAAAATAGAACATCTAAATCACACTTCAGTCATGATTATTTTTCTTCATTGACTTTAAGGGACATTTGGTGACTTAGTGACACTTTAATGTCTAATTTTTAGACTTCTGAATCTAGGTAAGATGAATAGCATGCACACTATAAAACCAATGCATTTTACAGTGGATGCATATGAAATATGTGTGTTATCAATCACATCAAAGCCCATATTGCAATAACATAGGTGAAGTTTCCTATGGCAACATGGCTCCCTGTATCCTCTTTTAAGTTCTGTCTTTGATTATTACCCTCCACTTCCACCCAAGGTATCTTGTCCATTTAAGTAGGTCCTTTGAACTAGCATCTTCCTCTTTCCTTACCTTCTCTATATCTTCACCCATCTCTTTGCTGAACATCTACAGGCCACTCTGAGTTCTCTTTGTCTTTATCCAACTTCCATGATATGCTTGTTAACCCATAGGTCCTCTATCTTTACCAAATTCCTTTTTCTTTTCACCTTTCCCCAGGGTCCCTCTTTATTTCTTTTCACTTTATCTGTGTCTCTCAGTCATAAAGCTCAAGTGGAGAGCAAGATAGGTAACTTGAGAGATGTCTTCTTGAATTTACCAAGTATATTGTTGAAGGGGTTAGCTTCAGGCATTGCATGAAATAAGCTCCCCAGTGGGAAGTAGGAAAAAGAAGCACCTACCATTGTATTTGAACCTTCAAACAGTTAAATGGTGCTGCTGTCTTGAACAAAGTTTAAGTCTACAGTAATTTAAGCAGTGTCTGTATCTGGAACTTCACTTGAAAACTCTGTCCAAGAAGAGTGTTCAAGAGTAGATTTTGCTTAAACACACAGATTTTTAACGGAGCGAGTAATGTCACTGTATTGAAACTGCATGACCAAGTTTCAATTTTATTATATGTGACATAAAATAAAACCCAAACTAACCAAACCTGTATCAGATTTTTATGTTTTAAATAATATTGAAAGGTACCTTTTCTTTTTCAGCTGCCATCTTTGTAAAGCAACATATATCCAAAGCAGAAAGACCAAAGTTTGCCCTACTGAAGAGCAAACCACATAAAAAAGTCCACTGTTGTTGCTGCAGCTTTTGCCTTGCATATCCCAAAATATTCCTCTAACACTCGAAAAATAATTCAATTCCTGATAACTACTGGATTATAGGGGAGCAATGAGTGTCCAGAACCTACAAAAGTGGCAATATTGGAACATCAGATAGTTTTGTACTAGGTAACAAAAGATATATCAGTCACATTATTTAGGATATATGATGCTGTGATGAAAGAGGCCATAGACCCATTTTATTGACTTAATTGTGGATGACAAGTAATGTTAAATCTGGCATTTGATCATTTAGAAATCCAACTGACATAAACCCAATATTTTCACTGTTAATACGACTTCTTTTTCACACAGAACTTCTCCCTTAATAAAAAACAAAAAACAATTAACCAATAAAATAAAATTTATACATAATTAACTTATTAAGTAATTTTGAAAGGTATTTTCCTTATATGCTTATGAAGTATAAATATTTATTAAGTCTACTTCTAGAACAGTGATATAAAAATGCATATTTCTTTTTTTAATATAATGCTTACTTTTTCTGTTTCTATTTTTGGACACAAAACTTAGGATTTCTCTTCTATTTCTACATTTTCTACTTCATCCATGTCTTATCCTGTCTGTATTAAATTACTTGTTCCTTTCACCATTTTCCAGACTAAATTTTTACTTATTACAATGGGTTTATCCATGGGTTTTTCAATACATTTCTTCCTCCTTTTGAACTGAAGAGAATGAGACTTTCTCTAGTTCTTTCTATTGCTATTGAACATATGGGTTACCTGCATGAATTTCTATATTTTTAAAAGCTCATTATGCTGGAGGGTTTTCATGCTTTATTTGAATCCAACCATGCTATTGACCATATTGATAAGCAGATATTTATAAAGCACTAATTCTGAAACTTGAAATAAGAAAATAATTTATAGTCACATTTTAAAAAATCAACTATTTTATCCTAGTATTTTTCTTCAATCTCAGGTGATTTAGATTACATTTGAGAAAATTCCATTTCTTGTTATATTCTTAGACAATTTAATTTCATAGCGAAATCGCTGCATACTTGGTGTAGCTAAATTACACCATAAGCCCAGAATAAAATTTGAAGACTTAAATATGTGAATTCTAAACCATGCAAGAAATAAAAAATAAAAAATTAAATGCCTGAGGAAAATTAAGAAGTTTGTCATTCTTCTCTGTCTTCCTTGTAAGGCTAGGGAATTTTTAAAGTTTATGGTAGTTCTTAACCCCAAAAAATCTAGTTGCCAATCACAGAAGGAAAATATTTTAAGGGCTTTCTTTACAGAATTTAACATTATTCTTGAAACTCTCCAATAATCCTTGTTAACTTGTATTACTTTTAAGACACTTCTCAATTTTTTATTTTCATTAGATTCAGCTCTGAGTTTGAATCACATCTTAGCAAAGCAAAATAATTTCAGAGTAACTCTGGAATTTGAAAGGATACAGAGATGAATAGTTTTTGCTTTTTTTTTTCCTGTTAATCATGATTGTATTTTAAATTATAATTTATTATTTTGGGTTTTTTTCCTATTCTGGTATTTCCCATGGTTAAAAGGAGAATGCCAGTTAAGAGTGATCATCTGGGCGGACATGTCAAAATCTATTTTTATGAAAAATCACTTCTCAAAAAACAGATTAAAATCAGACTTTAAAAAAATCAGACTTTAAAATCAGACTTCCAACATTATCCTTCCCTCCGCCCTTGTCTCAAAATATTTTTCCAAGTGTTTTTACAATTCATTTTGAAACATTCAATTATTTAAGTTCTTCTTTCACTGACATTTCAGACACCAGAAAAGCCTTCTATCTCCATCTATAAGCTGTCCCAAATTTATTTTCTTTGTTTGTATGCAGTCTCACACTTTATAGGTTAAATCTGTAAGTAGTGCTATATCCAGCAGAGAAGGTAAGCATAGGAAGAGTTTGATCCCCCCATCTGTAATTGTTTCCTCATCTTCTTAGCCTCATGTTTTGATAAACTTCAGTATGCAGACAAAAGGACTGTTAAACATCTGCTTCATATTAGTTATTTTGATTTTCTTTGTTCTTTTGTTTCTCAAAGTTCCATTGTAATTTTTCTTTTGACATATCTCTGAAGCATCTCTTTCTACTGAGGATTATGGAAAACACTAATCCAACCTGGGTATTGGAAATGACATAATATATCAGTTTGGAATGCTTCCAGCTGTAGAAAATCTCATGCTTCTAGTCTCTATATATTTCTTTTCAGAATGTTATCTGTCACAAAAGAGGCCTTTGATGCACCAGTTAGAGCTGCATTTTTGTTTCATTAGCTAATTTTGTAGATAAAATTTTTATTAATACTGTGTGGATGGGGTGAGCGTATTCCAGGGAGGTAACACCAGATTTTCCAGAGTAGTCAATATGGGAGGGCATGAATGTTACTCAGAGGGACCTGAACAGGCTACGAAATGGACTGACAGGAGCCTTGTGAAATTTAATAAAGATAAACATTAAATCATGCATTTGAGATGTAATAACTGTATGCAATGGTACAGCCACTGGATGTCATGTTTTCAATGAGGACAAGCACAATATTTTTGACAAATGCAATTTTTTTAAAGACTGATGCCAAATGAGTTGTTAAAACATAAAAAATAAAAATACAATGGAAAAATCGAAGAAATACTAAGGCATTATTCATAAAAGGGCAAATAAAGGAAACTATTCCCTAAAATATTTCGTTTATTTAGTTTTTGAGGTAAAATGGTGAGGCATTTAATTAAATCAATTAAAAAAGCAGAAGTGTTTTTCTTTCTATTGATTCTAAGCAGTAAGAAAACATCCTAAATTTCTAATTCATAAAGATGTTAAATTGGCTGTCCAATTAGTCATAGAGCAAATATCTAGACAGAAAAACATCAGCATGAATTTGGCCAGGAATAATGGTATTTAGCTGTGCATTTGATATATGGTTACTGATACTGCTTTACTCTTTCCCTTGAGTTTCAACAGTGATTAACAAAGGAGGCAGGATGCAGGTTTCATTATTGATTACATTGTCTCCAACTTTGCACACAGATTTCTTTTTCCCCAGTTTATAATAGCAATAATTACCTTATTAAAAGAATTTATGAAGGATTAATGTAATGGAATGGCTAAGCTTGATAAGCCTTTTCAACTAAGATTTTGGTTGCCAATTCATCTCCAATAAATGCTCTAACAGTTTTTTTTGTGGATATTGAGGCTCAACTTTTAGATTGGTCAAAAATTTGCTTTAGAACTTTGGCCAGCACCTTCATTTAGACAGGGGGCAAAAAAATGACAGAGACTCATCTCAAACACATTTAACCACTAGCCCCCATTTCCTTATTATTCACAAAAATGCTGTGTCTCAAGGCAATAGGTATCATTTACTATGAGGAAATGATAACATTTTCCTTCTATTTTGCAAATAAGTAATTTTGTGTTTAACTGGAACTGAAATCAACATTGGATTAATAATCTTGAAAGGAAAAAAGATTGCTGCATTTTCTGGAAAATAAGGGATCATTCATACAGAATCCAGCTCAAAGCTTCAAAGAGGAAGCAAGAGGAAGATGGATATATTTCCTTAAGGATGTTATCAATAGGAATCAGTGTTGAGCAAACAGAAGTTTCCCAAGGATGAAATTCTAGAAGAACAGAAGGACATGTCTTGCTAGTACTCTGCTTGAAGCCTGCAGGTAATTATTCTATCAGTACATATAAAATCATAGAATATCCTGAGCTGGAAGGGAGCCACAAGGATCATCAAAACCCAGATCCTGGACCTGCTCAGGACAGCCCCAGGAATCACACCATATGCCTGAGAGTGTTGTCCAAATGTATGTTGAACCCTGTCAGGCTTGGTGCTCTGACCAGGTCCACTGGGTGTGCACCATTTTCTTTGCCTTAGCTACCAAAGGCCCCTGCTCGGCCAAGCCACCAGCCCCCAAACTCACCAGCCTTCTGCCTCCACTTCTTGACTTCCATCATTTTGGAATTGTCTGTTAGGAGGTGCTGCTTAAAATGACTGACACTGATGGACCCTAGAACCTTCAAAAACATTTTCCATGGGGACTTTATTCACAAGCTCCCAGAGTAGCCTGAAGTCTGCTCTCTTCGTGTCCAGGCTTCAAGCTTTGCTGGTACTTTTCCTCCTATCACCAGAGACTTTAATCTCATTTGCCTCATGGTCACTGTGCTCAAGACAGCCACCAATCACCTCTTCACTCATGAGATCCTCTCTGTTAACAATCAACAAATCAAGTTTTTTTTCCTAGTTAGATCTCTTAGTACTGTACCATGAAATTTTCATACAGGTGTTTTAGGAATCTTCTGGACCTGTTTGTGCCAGCTATATGGTGTTCCCAGTTCATATTCAGCAAATTGAAGACCCCCATAAGGATAAGGGCAGTTGATTTTGATGTGTCACTTAGTTTTTCAAAGAGTAACTCATTGATGTCATTGTCCTGGCTAGGTTACCTATAGTAGACTCTTGTATATATAGGATTCCTATACTATATTTACAGGTTATTCATGATTTCAGGGAGAAATAAATCTTCAACCTCAGATTTAGGTTATTTATTTTTAACAGAGAATGTCTTTTGTTCTTTTTATACATAAATCCTTAGATCTCAGAAAAAAATTACAGAAAAAATGCATGTGCTTACATTCTATTATGAATATCAATAAGTTTTGGAATATTCTAGTTTATTCATCATTAAAATAGTATAACATTTTTCAACTAATGTATTTGTATTAGAAAAAAAGAAAGGACAGAAACACTTACTGTATTTCATTCCAAGGACAGATAAAAAAGCAATACAATTCTGCAGTTGCCTTCAAAAAAAGCTGTAGTATTTACTTTTCCCAAACAAATAAAGATTAGGTATAACATAATTACTGACTTGTATGACAGCTACGTGTCATGAAGGGTCTGAACGTTAGCTCTAAGCAGAGAATAAAGAGGAAATTTCAAAAAGAAAAATAATTTCTTGGACGTATATACAGACTGTTCTTGGCTTGTTATGTTTGTTAGCTGGTCACACACATTGATGAAATAGGAAATTCTGAGTTGTAGACTGAACTCTTTGAGAGTGTAGTGGCTTCCACCATACTTTTTTTGCCATGGAAACTAGGGTAGTGTAAAAAAGATTGTCCTGTACCCAGATCTCATTCAATACACAACCAAGAGTCAGTAAGCCAGAAAGTGAAACAGACAAGTATAAAAAAGTCCTTCCAGTAAGCAGGTGGAGCTGAGCACAGGGAAAGAAACATGAAATGAAAGGGAGGAAAAAGAAACACAAAAATTAGACAAGAGTGATCTTTAAAATAAATAAATAAAAGGATAAGAATAATTTGAAAGGCAAAAGCTCAGAAAAGCAGGCTAACATTTTTTGAAGTCTTTGACATAACCTTCCTGAATTATGCAAGATTTCTAGGTCTGCTTAGCTTTTTTCATTAGTAGCTTACTTTAAACTTAGGTATTGACTAAGTGTGGTGTTTAGTAACTTTAAAACCCTATACACAAAGTCCTGTCAGAGATTTTCTTCATCGGGATAGTTAACCAGTTACAAAAGCTGCCACATTAATTGATTAAGTGTGCTGTTTGACAAAGGTAGTACATCCTGCCTCAGAAATTCATGGTTGGCTTACTTCTGTCATGTTATATGTAAATAGTTTTAAAACACCAGTTGGACCAATGAAAGGTAAGTTATAAACAATGGTGTGTGAATGAGAAAAGACATAAGAAAAAGTACTGAGTTATTTTTAATTCTTCACTATAACCATGTTCACCTCCCTGTTATGGCTTTTTCTTCCAGAGCTTCCTAGGAACAGCTGCAGCCTGAAGTGAAAGGGCATCACAGGTGGCCCCTCCTGCTGTGTCAGTCAGAGCAAGAGGTGACCACAACTCCATCCCATCAATTGATGAGTAAAAATATGTGAGTAGAGCTCCCTACAAGATAAGTACATTCTTCCCTGCTGCTCTGGAGTTTTTTTTTTTTTTAATGGGATTTGCTCTTAATATAGATTTTGGCGTGTGACTTTTGAGAACCAGAGCTAAGGAAGATAATGGGGAGTTAGGTGAAAGAGAGTTAATCCTTCATTATCTCCTCCAGGAATACTTGCAGCTGGGTGCTTAGTCTTTTTGTATTAATTCTATCTTGTAATGTCGTGTTGTCTTTGCGGTCCAATATATTACATTTTATTTTAAGGGGTTTTTTTCACTTTACTAAATATGGATCTGTATTGCTGTATTTTATCCCTTTGCAAATTAATTATATTTCTGGCAATAAGGTGAAAACTTAAGCACTAACATGAGTGGTAGTCCAAGAAATGTTTTTGCGCAGATAGATATTTTTTCATGAAGAAAAATCGGATAAGCATGGATAAGTACTTTGGTACACAAAATTCCCAAAGATATAAATCACAGAAAAAGGAGGAATTAATTTGACTAAACTTACACGTTAAGATTGTGAATGTCTGCACCTGAGCTGATCACTTCAGGCTCTCTAGTAGTCATAGAAGAGAAACAGGCACTTCTAGGTCACAATTCTTCTTATCCTAAAATAGGCATCTGAAGTAGGTCAGATGAACTGCGCCCTGAGAGTGCCTATTATTCTCTACCAACTATAAAGAGAGCCTTAGTTTATTAATTCAGATTCAATGTAGATGTTTAAAGAAGGTGAGATGAATCCCATTCAGGGAATCCAGAATGACTATTTAGAGACAAACAGCAAGAAGTGAGAATTCTTGTTTTCCAGATGTATATAGAATCCAAGATAATGACATACATCTGACTGACTTTAGGCTCTTAAGTAATTTGGGCGTTTTGGAATATTTAATCTTATTTCATGCTTTATTTTCTTTTTGCTCAGAGAATCGACTATCAATCTTTTATTACTGTATTTCAGTCTAATGATCCATGACTCATATTCTCTTTCACTAAGAAAGATGAAAGCCTTCCCCAACCTTAACAGACTTTTATGAATAAAAACTTAACAAAGCAAAGAAATTCACCTTTTAATCTATTAAAAAAGTCCTATACTACCAATAGGTTGGGAAATATAACAATAAAGATATATCTGCTACTAGGCTCACCAGTATAGTTTGATTTCAGCAGGAGTGCTATGAACATTTTATCAAATGAACATCCGAGTTTCAAATCAAGCCAAAATGCCTAGGATTTTCTCTTCCAAATTTATGTGGAGAAATAATGGAGTCCAAATATATTTCTCCTCCGTAACTGTGACTCTGTTTCAGCAGTGAAAATACTGTCTTATTTAGGAAGTTTTTGGTTCAAATGAGAGAACAAAACAGTAGATAAGGTAAAAATATTTTTAATGAAAAATATTTTAAAGCTGATATAACAATATCTTAACTACAGAGCTCCATTCAGACCATTATCCACTTAAACTACATATGGATCGTTTATAATGACTCTAATCAGTAAATAAGTAAATTTTACAGTGTCAGTGAAAAAATTCTGATATAAAAGGTTATTTTTGAGTCTCTATTTATCATAGCAAAGAAAGTATTCCATTACATTTTATCACTGTCAATGTGGGTATATTACATTCGTCTTAAAAAGAAAATCTAAATGAAAATAAACCAACTCATAAATTTTATCATTTTCAAGTTATTTGTTGGAGAGGAACTGAAATAGTAGTTTCAGATAACAGATATTTCCCAGTCTTTGGTATCCCAAATAAGAGAAAAATAAATAAGGATAATAGAAGAAATATTAGTAGGATTTATGGGCCATTGAATTATCAGGATGCCTTCAATTGACTTTGGGCTTTTGATCAGATTCTAAAGTAAAGAAATACATTGAATTACTTTGAGTGTTTGGAGCTTGCTAACAAAAGTGGTTTGAAAAAATGAGAAGGGATGTTGTAGCTTTTTGGGATTTCTTCTAGTTCTGTCATCCTACGTAAAGATACTTGAGCAAGATGCATCTAAGGAGAAAGTAATAATGAGATTAATGTTACTTTACTTCTATCATCTTAAAATCTTTCAACCATCTAAAAATTAAGCATTTAAGCAGTTTAGGAAGGATTCTTCCATACAAAATAAGAACCTCTAGAAATTATTGCTAATTACAGAACTTCCACACCTATTTTATGTTAATCTTGCTCTGATTGGTGGCTCTCTTTACTGACTATAGATGAAGTTTAGACATGTAGTGAATGCAAATTGCCAACTTGTAAACAGCTAGAGTCTGTTTGCCTCAACCCTCCTGAAACCCTTGAAACCTTGAACAAATATGATATAACATTGTGCATGTGTATTCTGGTGGGAGAGCCCACCAACAAGAAATCATTGTATCAAGAGGAGAGAAAAAAAAATCTCCTTCACTTCCTTTAGTGAATTCAATAAGCAGTACAGTTATTTAAGCTGTTTAGCAATGTATTTGTTTAGCAATGTATTTAGGGTATTTCATGCCTGAATCCTTTAGAGTTTCGGTGTTGGATTGGTTTCTGGTTGTTTGGCTTTTTTAATATTTTTTTTAAGATGTCCCTACAGTAAGGGTTTTCCTAATGTTTCACTTTCTTGTGTGGATTGCTTTTGTTCTAGTACATTAAAGCTCAGATATCAACCTTTCCCTCCACGGAGGCATAATGGAGATTTAACAGCTTCTGTCTCATAACTGAGAACTGATTTTTATGAACAGCATATTAATCCCATATCTTTATCTTTCACTGTTTATCTTAACTGAAATGATACAGGAGTATTGTGGTCATTCAGTGGTTTACTGGAGGCAGACCTACAACACCAGAAATACATGTGTGTGCATAGGAACACATGGATGCATAGTGGCACCCACATGGAAGTTTTATCTTCATTCCGAGTGCTTGAAATAATGCGAGGATGTATTCTGTCCCATGATGCTGGTGTTTTAATGAAGCTGGGCTACGTAATTCAGATTGCCCCAGAAATGCGATTTCAAAGTCCTCTGAGATCCTGTTGAAGGATTTTGCAAAAGAAAGAGAGGCAAATGTGTAGAAACCCATTTACCATATTTTAGAAGCTCTTTTGAATCTGATGATTAGTTGTTCTAACCCCAGAAAGTCATGTGGATCTTATCTGGAGAGACAAGAAGATAGGCGGCTGTCTTATAGTCCTATGTCAAGAAGTTGAGTCCAAAACAGTCAGGGGAAAATGCATAGTTGCAGCATAGCAAGTATAAATTCAAGCATTTGGGGAAAAAATAGAGAAGTTTGTTGTTTGATAGTGTAGATATACTTGATAGGGCTAAAAACCCTACTGTCTAGCAATACTAAAAACTGACAAGGAAATTTGAGCACATTTATGCTATGCAACTGTAGTTAACCCACTGTTGAAGTTGTCACATAAATTTCCAAGTCCATTGGTTTGTCCAAAAATTATTAATATGACATTGTGCATATTCTCCTCTACTCAGTGTTGCTGAGGCCACACATATGCCCAGTTCTGAGCTCCTCTGTCCAAGAGAAGCATGGAAGTAATGGAGAGAGAAGAGCAAAGGGCCACAAAACATTAAGGGACTGGAGCACGTGACATATGAAGAAAGGCTGAGAGAAGCTATGACTCTTTATCCTGGAGAAAAGAAGGCTCAGGGTAATCTTATCAATGTTCATAGGTGCTTGAAGGGATGGTGTGAAGCAGATAGAGCCAGGGTCTTTTCAGTGATGTCCAGCGAGAGGATCAGAGTCAGTAGACTCTCACTTAAATATAGAAAGCTCCATCTGAACATCAGGAAAGACCTTTTACTGTGAAAAAAGTAACTGAGGTCAGGGTGACTGAGCACTGGCACAGATTGCCCCAGGAGGTTGTAGTCCCCTTCCTCAGACATGTTCAAAAACCCTCTGGACATTGCTCTGGGCAGCCTGATCTAGATGGCCCTACTTGAGCAGTGTGGCTAGACCCAGCAACTTCCAGAGGTTCCTTCCAAATTCAACCATTCTGTTATTCTGATTTTGAAACCAACAAATTGTAACAATGTGCTGAACCGTTATAATGTGACTCAAACCTTGTCAGTAAAGCTTGTACTGCTGTAATAATACAGCTCTGTGGTCTCTGATTCTGTAAATGGTATAGTAGGAGCTATCTTGAGTATGTCAGCACAGCAAAATGATTTCTTTAAAAAAATCAAACACAGATCATCAAGACCACAGATTTATATCTAAGTATTTTAATATGATACAACACACCCATAGAGAAAATTACAGAATTAAATTGGATACTGTTAGCTAGACAGCAGATTGTTACTTTTAGGTGTTATTAAAAGAAGTGAGTAAGCAGTTGGCAGACTTATCAGATCATCTGTCTGCATGTCTGTTTCTCCTTCTCTCCTTCTGTTTAATTAAAGTGTCTGTACAGTCTAGCATAGTAGTCACTGGAAACTGTGTGTTTTGTCCAATAAAAATATTTTTATATTGTAATGAAAATTTTTATTCCCTTTTTAACTGAGTCTCAAATGTCCATCCTATTTCTATTCCTGAAAAAAACAGATTGAAATGTAATCCCAAGAGTATATTAAACTTTGAAAATTTCTACTATGAAAGAAGATGTATGTAGGTTCCTAAAAGATTCCATACAATTTATTGAAGGGATGTAACTGGAATTCAAGTGTTTCTTGCCATCTTTTGGAAAAGCTGGATTTTCAAGACATGTTTGTGGAATGCATACTTTCCATGATTTTACCTGTGCTCAGCAGACAGCAGAAATTAGAGATGCTAAGTTGTCAAAGACTCTCCCATCCTAGAGACCTCTCCAGATAAGTCTAAATCCATGTCCAGGACGAAGCACAGTGCATGGAAGACAAGGCAAGATTAGGAAACAGATTCAGGCACAAATTTGTTTAACACATGTAGGACTTAAATTTTGGGTGTTGACCTTTTTCTTCCTAAACCACTCCCATTGCTACAGTTTCTGCCTATGAAAGTTTCCATTCTAAATAATCAAGATCATGATGTTCTGTCTTTAATATTTTACTCTTATCAGTTTAGTACTGGCCTTTGTTTGGAAGAGGGTTACAGTTTCAGAACTTTGAGGTAGTACTTGCCAGATCCTTAATTTGTAAGGTTTGTAAGAGTTTGTATTACTAGCAGGAACCTAGGGAAAAAAAATTAAATCATTGACAGATCAGTAGAGCAATTTTACAATACAGAAATATAAATTATTTTTTTTTCCAAATGAATTTCAGAGAATAATTCCATAGATTTTAAAGCGCAACAGATTATTTTTATTTTGCTTTCCTTTATTCATAACTCTGCTATTGCTTCCTCACTGTTAAAACAAAAAGTATGTTGTCTATTTGAAAAACAGCAAGAATTTCTAGCACACTTCAGCAAACTGCTTGGGAGAGAAGTACCAAGGTCATCTAATAATTTGAACAAAAATAAGCTACCAGCTAGTGGGGAGGGTAGGAAATATGAAAAGTCTTCAAAGGAAGCAGAGAATGAATCTCCATATTTTGAACAAGATTAATAAAGCATATATTCACATCTTCAGATCATCCTCTTCAAAGGCTATTGAAAACTTCTCTTTCTTTTAAACCTGTCCAACTCATCTCCACAGGACATAATTTAATCTTGGTATATACGTATGTTTTGTGCATTCCCATCTGTGTGGGCTGGAATATCACACTATGCATTCTGAAACAGAAATGTGCTTTCTTTTTTTAGACAATCACATCACTTATGTTACTGACAGTGCAAAGAATGTACATCAGTGGTTGAATATTTAAGTTCTTCAAAATCTATGGAATAATGAAGACAGTATGTCCATCCAAGTGAACAATTGCTTCATGGGGAGCCTGTGCGTTTCAAATTAGTTAATTCCTGGACTTTAAATTGTCCCCTGTTCCTGTTGTTTAAAGCCAGCAAAGAGTAGCATTGGCAGAAAAGCTGTCTGCCAGAAAAGGGCATTTTCAAAGTCACACAGCATGAACATCTTCTTGTCAAGACCCATTACAAGAAAAAAGTAAGTGGCATTTCAAAAAATTGTAAAGGGTGGGGGGGGGGGGGGGGGGGGGGGTGTTGTGGGGTTTTTTTTTTTTAATATCATTTGCAATTAGCTGGAGATTAAGTACCTGCTACCTACTCTGAGAACAAAAGAGCATCTGTCTGTGGCAAGAAAGCAGAGATATGTTTGAAATAAGGAAATCTAAGTACTGCATTTCTTACTTTCTTACACTTTAAAATTTTGTTTTAAATTACTCCTTTACATTTTGATGCAAACATTTCACTTGTATTACATTGCATTGGGTTAAACATATTCTGTGATGTGACATAATTTGATGTGACCTGACCAAACCAAATAAAAATATTTTGTTGTATCACTTATTTAAAGAGGAAAAACTATCTATACTTTAATTTGCTTTTAAATCAATTTGAAAATTATTTATGAAAAGTTAAATAGATCCTCTTACATGTAAATTTCTTACAGTCCTGTGACAGAAAAAGTAGCAACAGTCTACTGTAAGGTTCAGATCTAAACATTAAAAAATTCAAAATCATTGACTTTATTTATAAACATTCAATTTCCACTTAGTTCATAGGCATTCTATAAGATATTGCATTATTTCTACTTGTGTAACTATTTTCTAAGTTAATATTCAGTGTCTATTTTGAGATGGCTTATTAAATGACAAAAAAATTTTGCAAATAAAAATTCCCAGCTGGAGTTCAAGTGGCAATATCACTCCTATATAAAGGTCTCTGCCCATATTCTTCCACCCGTATTATATAAGTACAGATTGTAAAGTGTAGGATTGCAATTTTTTTTCCAGCTCTGGAAAACTCTGTTATGAGTCTGCTGTTAAAACTTTTTATCTCATAGGTGCTCTTAGCAAGTAGGAAAATATTTTACAAATTCCTGCAAGCTATGTACATTTATGTCTAACACTTTAAATCATCCATCAGTACTACTTGAGAAGAAAAATATTGCAAAAATGAGGAAAGGCTGGCATCTTACTGGCAATTAGCAATATTGTTTCCTGGTCTTTTAATATGTGGGTAATTGAGCATCACAAGAATTGCAGTTGCTATCCCTGTCCCTGTCCACAGACTGGGACTGCAGTTACCAGTATTTCTTTGGACAGTTTGATGAAAACAGAGAGTTCTCACAAGGTATGCTGGTGATAAACAGTGATTTATAAATGCCCAATTATTTCAGCTACTGCCCAGATATGGACATGGTCTTTTGTCAGCACACTTTGAAAAGTAATTTGAAAGACACATCCTAGAGCTGTGCATCTGCAGACCCACATCTGTCTACATGGATAGGTAAAAACGGATAAGCTCTCTGATAAAGACGTGTCATTCAGCTCTAGTATGGGAGGCTTTCAACTTTTTAGTGAGATTCTTTGGATTTCCTCAGTATTCATATATTCTGATTTTACTGCAATTAACTACAGCACTGCACTGATGAAGACACAAATCTTTGAATCACAGGTCATGATTCACCTTCTTCCAGTTAGGTACAAGTAGAAGAATTCATGTTTGTCTGCACCCATCCATGCAGATGTGTTTTCCAAAGGCCACAGTGCAGCAGGGAATACAGCATTTGCACTGCATGAAGTTTATAAGGCATGAGGATATAGGGGGAAAAAGTCAACACCCAGTGGATTTCAGAAATTCTTTGTATATCACAAACAAATGCTCTGAGAGTCCCTAGGTTGGAAAGTCCTGAGCAGTTGATTACCAAGTTAGTAGTCTCTCCAGAGTGTATATCCAAAAGACTCTTACTGGGTGGAGAGGACTGAAAGATGTAGTCTGGATGACTGGACCCAATGTTCCTGTTTGCTTGATTGTGACAAAGTGTAACCATGTAGCCCCGTAATACAGTATTGCCAGTGCTAGTAATAGGCCATAAGCTTTGTACTGAATTTGCTCAGGCTCAGGAAAGAGGTTTGTCAAGTCTGCTCTGAGTGTATTTCTCTTGACCTGTCTCCAGATCTTACTTGATTTCACATGGAAACATCTCTCTCACTGTGGATCAGGTATCCTTATCTAATTTGGTTTACTATTGTTTATATTTGTGTGGTATTATAGCTTGATATACAGGCAACAAGCAGTTTTTCCAGGTAGAAGGATATATTTATGATTCTAATAAATGCAGAGAGAAACATGCCTGGAAGGACATGAGGTCCTAGAGTCAGAGGCACAGGGTGCTTCACACACAGTGCAAGTGTGTGTTGATAAGGAATGGGTCACAAGATGGTGAGATTAGGTAGGAAAAACTCATCTGCACCCACAATGGACAGAGACAATAGTGGATGGGCAAGCTCAAATTCTGGTCTAGCTCCTCACAGGAGTCATCACCCTGTTAGAGACCCACCTCCACAAGATGAGAGAATCACAGGGCCACAGGGAGGAAGGAACCCAAATTACACACTTCTGAGGAGCAAACACTCTGCCAGCCTCATCCCACTCAGCTTCACTACTGTTGGAGCTGGGCATTTGGAGCTGGGGGAATATAGCTCCAATTTAGCTCTTTTGAGCTGCCAAAGCTAAGTGAATTTCCACTATCACTGGAGAACCCACATCTATAACCAACTCAGTAATGGTCACTTAAAAAATAACACAGGTCTAGAGCTGGACAAACTGTTTTTAAGGGTAACAAAGGACACAAAGAAACAGTATCTGACACATGTAAAAAACACCACACAGAGTAAACTTGGATGCAATCTGGAGCTGCATGTCACTGAATAAAAGAAAGTTGTAAAAGACCCTATACAGAGAAAATAAAAATAATAAAAGAATTGTGGAAGAGAAAATCATCAACATGAGCCCCATGTTCCTTCCAACAACGGGAGTCCAGGTGTTGACAACTTGTTGTAATTCCACCCTCACCACCATGATTACCATGGTGAAACCACTGGTCCCAAAGTCACTGTGTTTTCTTGCATTTCGGAGAACATGAATAGTTGGGGAAAAAGAAAAAAAAGAACAGTTAAAATGGTCTTGGTTGAAGATGGCTTTTGAACATATCCAAAGAGGGAGACTCTATAGCCTCTGTGGGCCACCTGTGTCAGTGCTCAATCACCCTGACCTCAGTTACTTTTCTTCAGAGTGAAAAGTGTTTCCTGATGTTCAGATGGAATTTCCTGTATTTCAGTGAGACTCCATTGCCTCTGGTCCTCTCACTGGACATCACTGAAAGCTGTGCTGCCTTTCTAACTAATGGTAGACTTTACCTATTTTAGATTATCATGAAGGGCCACCTCTGTAGCCCACACCTCAAAGACCTTGCCACCTAAAGGCAATATAAGTATTTGTGTGATTGAGCATTTGGGGGTTTTGTTGGTGCCAACAGAAGGTGATTTGTTAGTTAAAACAATAATTTACAAACCCAAACGATGAAAAGCTAAAGGCACACGCATTAAAAAAAAAAAAAAAAATCTCTTGAGTAGAGAGATGAATGTGATATTTTTTTATTTCACTGGGTTGAATTATCCTGAGAGTGATATGATTACAAACAGGCACTAACTTACACTCCTTTTGTCCCTGAGGAGTTGTGGTTCCATTGGGCTCCATGTAGACACAAGACTATAAGCTTTGGACTTACATGATATAGCCATGGGTTTCAGTCTGAAAATTTGCTGACTGAATGAAATATATCAATTTTTATAATCTCATATGTGAAACTCAGTGGCATAGAAAGCCCTCTGATACCATATAATAATTTGGTCTTTAGAAATCTGAGGTTAACTATCCAAGAGATCTTTCTATGACCAAAAAAATTGCAGTTTTACCAATGACACACCAAAAATGAAGAAATAAACCCCCATGTTAACTGTATATAGAAGTAAGGTGAATAGTAATTTGAATAAATGTGTCTGAAATATTTTAGTAAGGCCTTTTCATGATAGTAGAAACTGGGATGTGTTAAAACTTGGGAAACATGCAAAGTGCCTTTATTCACCCTGATGGTGTGAAACTCTGGTAACTACTGACCCATGCAGAACATAAGTATTATTTTACTGTAGGCTGCAGGTAGCTGCTTCAGGAATACAGCATTTCTTTAAGGTGAATGTGACAAAATTTGACATGTATAAAAAGTGATTAAACAGTATGTACGTAGCATGCATCACTGTGACATTCACACAGTCTGGGTTTGGCAACAGTTTCGTTTTGTAGGCTACTTTTGACATTTAAACAGAAGCAAAGAATCTTTCTGGAAGAAGCTGGGGTTGTTTGCCAGGTATGAATATATACATATATATCTATATATGTATGTCTCATTGGAAAGGCCATCCTCAGGCAAAAAATTATGTAGAATTCTTGTTGGAGGTTACATGCTGCAGTTGAGATATTTTGAGGAAAAATAGCTTGAATAACACCTGAGAAAAATATACTTTGGTCTAATGGTGAATGCTTCAATTGTATGAGCAAGACCTTCACCTGTTATAAATCATCTGAAGCTCCCTTGACTCGCTCTTATCATTTTCATTTCACTTTATTTATGATGTTTATTTATCAGGATATTACACCTTCTGCTTTGTATTTAGGGTTCTGGCGAATTTTTGTTACTTTAGGAATTTTCTGCTTTTGGAAATGGTGTTCAAATTTACATTCATAAAATATACTACTGGGAGATAAGCTCCAGCCCCAGGCCCCCCTACCCTAACCTGTTTTACTCTAACCACATAATTTTTTTCTTTAAGATGAGATGAGGCAGGGATTGTTTGTTTTCTATTTCTATACTATTTTATCTAATAATTTTTCTATATTCCATTTCTGTATTATTTTATCTCTAGTAGTGCAGTACTATGTGTGGCCTCCTGGAAATGGACTTTGAGGAACTAAAACTTTTTACAACCATCTAATAGAAAATAGAGATCAAACTCTCAAGGGTATAAATTACTTATCGTTCAATAAACCAGCTCTGCATGAATTAGCATGTTGCTGCATCCATATTAATTACCTCCACACATGCAATGCACACTAATATCCATATTGCATTTAGGTGGCAAAGTTTTTGTGGCATGGACTGCAGTGGTGGCCCTTCATGATTATCTGAGATAGATAAAGTCCATCATTACTTGGAAGGGCAACACAGCCTGGGGAATTTCAGGTTTTGCTCATTAAGGCATTCACTGTACATGCTGGCTGGGTGTGAGTAGTCTTCTTGATGAAAGAAGTTTAGGAGGACAGTTAGCCTCTACACCTTTTCTGGTTTCCAGCCTCAAAGGTAGTGGAAATGGTCCTTTTTATGTGTGTCTATATATATGGATGGATGGATGGATGGATGGATGGATGGACGGATGGATGGATGGACATTCTTTGGGGTTCTGTCCAAAATATTTTATTTTGTTTAGTTTTGCCTATAATGATTAGTACGTTTATATATTTATACTTTTTCTCATTCTGTGACTCCCAAAATAATGAAGGTTTTCTTTTTTCTTCTTCCTAAAGGTAAGAAAACCTTTCCCAGAGGCATGTCTGTTGGGTGCTTCTAGTTCTTTTCTGTGTTCTGTTGAAAGATTTGCTTCCCCTGGAGACATCATCACATGCTTCCTCAATGCTTCCTGCTGCTCTAATGGGGAGCACACTTCATATAAGACCAAAATTTTGGAAGAATTTTGACTCTACAATGAGTATTTTTTCCCTCTTGCTCTTTTCAGATGCAATGTACATCTAATTTATCTGGTTATTCTAGGGATACAGCTTAATAGATTCAGTTACAGTCATTCATTCTAATTCTTCACTTTTTTGTCATTATGCTCACTAGTAACATCTTTTTTTGTTCACCAATAGCCAGCTTGATACAAACCAGGATAGCCAGTTCCAGGGAAATCACTTGTCATTTGGGGATTCCTTGGGTGACCACAGATCATGTTCACAGGGTAATGACACTTCAGGGAAGTGTCAGACTTAACACTTATGCCCATAGCAAGTTGTACATTTTTTGAAAAAATATCAGTTCGCTAACATTTGCGCTATACATTTGTAGATCATGTGTGAAACTCTGTTTTCAGCTTACTTCCATATTGACTTGAAAAGAGATGTGTGATTTACAGGTTTCATTTTTCCCTGAAGTAACATATTTCTGAATTTTCTGAAGGATATCTAGAGGATTCACAAGAGTCTGAGTAAACAATCTGAGTTAAAGAAAAACTGCAAAGAAACCAAGCATTGCAAATATGCTAATTCAAGAAAAAATTTTCTGAGATAGCTTTATTTTGGCTTGTGAATTTTAAATTCAGAGTGTGTTTAAGTCTTCTTTGTTTGTCCTCCACATTTTTTGGCTTGAGTTCTAAACAACCAGCTCCCTATTTAGATGGGTGAGTCGCTTTCCTGTGTCTTGGTGATCAGTCAGAGCTGAGAAGAGTGAGAGAGGTTTTCTGTGTTCAGTGGCTGGGGTTGATTAGCACTGCATAATTGCTGGTGCTGCAGTGGGCAGCAACCGAAACAAGCTTGTTTAGCTGAAATTATTTTATTCTTTGTCAGCTCATCTACAAGAAGATACAACGGTGCAATTTACTGGGCTTATACATTAGCTCCTAGCCAGAATTCATACTGATGTGTCCTTCATGTGGAAGAGACGTGTGTAATCAGGTATATGCTTCTCTCTTTAGTATTTTAAATGCACCTGTGTGTCTAAATACAATCTTTTAATCCATATTTTACTCCCAGTTCAGGTAGTCTCTGTCTAGTGGGCTCTGTGTGGGAACCTGGTTGCTTCAGTTTGAGTGGTGATTTCTTCCACAGTTGGCTACAGTTCTGTGTGATGATTTGATTAGTATAAAATCTTTACAACTCTGTGGATCCAGACCAGAGGTATTACTGATGTCCTGTGATGTGATGTCATACAGGTGAGTCTGACAAGAACATATTTGAGAACTAACTGGTAAATATTATAGGTAGCATGTAGATGTGTTCAGGAGTTTGTATCCATTGAGTCTGAAGCTGTTCTTGCAACTAGGTGAGTAAAACAACAGATTTTTAAACATAAACATATAGTAAAAAACGTGTAAGTATTTCTTATCTGTCCATTTGTAAGTACATGTTTTAGTTGAAAATCCAAAAACATACGTGTATTTGATGAGCAAAACTGTTTAAGTCTTGCACACTATTGGATCAGAATAACTACCTCTATACTAGAAAGTATTGTAGTACTAATAAAAATGTTGTATGAAATAAAAGTATAATTTGTGTTCTGTATTTTCTGTCTGCCTCTTTCTCTGCAGATTACCTGATCTCACAGGGGAGCTGGAGTTCTTGGTGGAGGCCTCCATCCTGTGTTGGAGGCTGCCTCATACATGTCATGTTGGTGCTGAAATTCCCTTTCCCTTTCTTGTCAACATTTGAGATATGAGAGGAGATACTCCCAGCATAAACACCACTAGTACTTTAAGCCCAAAAATTATCCTCTGGTCTCCTGCTTTGAAAGAGGAAAAAAAAAAAAAAAATAGAACAGCTTTAGGGACAGAAGGGGAAGGTTTCCTCAGTTTATTCTTTTAACAGCACTAGAGTAGAAAGAAACACAGCTCTGCCAAATGGGTTAAGAAAACCAGAGCCTATACAAAGCATAGCAGGTGATGGCAAAATTCAGAATCAATCATTTTTGTATTGTATTTAGTAGGGAATTTCATACATTTGTAATCATCATCTCTTCAGTACCAGCATCTTGCCCAGTATTGATATCCTGGCAGGTATTATAAATTAAGCATGATAACCCCACTATTCAATGTCTACAGGAAATACAAAATTGTTAAAAATGGACATATAATTTATGGGATATTTTATTCTTTACTGAATTCATGGGGTTCATTTTTTCTTATTTTCATTGTCACTAAATGTTTGATAACTTTGGGTTACAAAACACATGTTCTTATTTATTTCTAGGAAATTATATTAAAGATTTTGTTCAGCCTAAGCTCGTGCAAATAAGAGAGAACAGAAACAAGTAGTGTTGTATATTATTTGTTCATTTCAGATCAAGTAGCATTTAATATGTGTGCATTTGTCTACACAGTAAATTCTACCGTCTCAAATATTTAGATTGTTGTAAAAAAAAAAAAGTTATTTTACTACAAATTTGTAGACTGTTGCTGTGTAGAATACAGATGCAATTCAAGGTTTTTTTAAATGTTTTTCCACAAGGTTAAATTTTTAGATACAAATCATAAATAAAAAAACTTCACTGTGAATTTTTTCAGATTATGTACTGTGATACCCCCATTTTGAGTGGTTTAACACTGAGAAAAAAGATGTTTATTTAATTTAAAATTTACATTTAAATGCTTATTTGGCTTTATTTTATTATGAGACATCTAATGGTATATGTTTACTGTACAATACACTTGCATGTTGCTTCAGGTAAAAGCATTATAGAAAACATGTATGTGTGTGGACCTACTGCCCCCACCAGACTCTTATATATTGAAACAAGATGGAACACCTCAGGTTATAGTATTGGTGAGGGCAGAAAAGTTATTCCCAAGACTTAAGTTTGTGGAATATTTACTAGAAATGCCTTTCACAAGATGAATAATTTGACACTGCTAAGTTGTGCTCTTTCTAAACTGGTGTTTACATTTTTGTACTAGAGTGTACTGTAGAATTGCATTCCCTGTTATTCAGAGAAGTCTGTAAAAGTCATGAAAGCTAAATGTCTGTAAATGACTTTCATGGTCATATCTTATACATGTTTTTTCTCTCCTTCAGCTATTTTTTTTTTTTTACTTTGCTTTCCTTCTCAGTTAAGTAGAAGTATCTACTGTTAGGAATATTTCAGTCAAAGGCACTAACCTTTAATCCTGTCTCTCTTTTTCCCTGTCTTTCAGATAGGCAATTGCAAGGCATAATTGTTAGAGAAGCAGAAATTTCAAGTCCTCTCATGGTTCATTAAATAGCTAACATTCTGTTCTTATGTATGAAGAACAATGTTTTAAAAATAATTTAATTGTATCAGCCAGATAAAATTTATTCAGCATAACAGCCGTATCACACAATTTTACAGATATTGCAAGTCATAACAATACTATTGAAAGTAAATTAAACCATGTGTTATAGATATTTAATGTTTTGAAAACAGGAATATAAGAGTTCCCATTAGATTCTGCTTATCTTTAAACGCAGAAGCTTAGCAGAGGGACTAAGACACAGATAACCAGGCCTGCTAAAATTTTAATCTTCACTCCATTCAGTGGACACTGTCATATATTTTTGACCTTTTATCTCTGACCCAAGATATGCATTTGACGTTGAGTGTTGCCCCTTTTTTGTCAAGAGCTGCTAAAGAGTTCAAAAATTAGTATTAAAGCCTGCTTTGAAAAAAAAAAAAATAATATTTGAATATTTAAGAGTTCTGTAGTAATATTATGCCAATCCCATGCAACACAAGCTGAAAGCAAGCATGGATTTCAATGTGCTATGTATTTGACAATGGCCTCTTAAGTTTTAATGTATGCTTTTTGTGCCAAAATGTTTGAAGGGTATAAAGATGTGCTGTCTGCCTTTCCTCACCTAACCCATACTACTCAGTACTCAGGAACTCTTAGTGCACGTCAGCAGTGACATGAGTTGTTGACTGAATATTCATGGGATTCCTTTCATTTTAATACACTTTCTCCTTCTGTCTCATTGTAATCTTTTCCCTTTCATAAGATTTTTTGCAATGCAGAATCCCTCGACATATGTTATTCCTTCTTGATTTTCAAACATATGTTGGGCAAAGTTGTAAGACTCATAAAACAATAGATCCTCCTGTCCTGAGAAATTGCCAGATTGCAGATTTCCTATGAATAAAATATTACATTTTTAAGTAATGAAAAAATATAAAACCAATCTCACTATTGAAGAATCCCACAACAGACAGATGGCAAGTATACAGTTCACTCAGATGTGGTTATCACAGAAGAGTCACCTAAAATTATCATGCTTCTAGTGCTGTTTTTTGATTTGCTATTCCAGAACAAGTGGAAACACTAAAACTCTATTCACCTAAGAGGGGCTGGCAACAACCTTAAATATCAGGAAAAGCTGAAACACTGACCTCTATGTTTCTAGGTGTTTCAGAGTGTAATTAGGGGTGAAACCTTGCAAATGGGAGCCAGATGCAAAAATGTCTCTCAGCTCATGGGTGTTGTGTTTGACTCGAGGCTGCAGTTTGTACCTTCCCTTTTTTGTGTATACATTCTATTGTAGAATCTAAATATGTAGTGTCCTTTTAATTTTCTTCATAATTAATAGGAAACTCTACCATCCTTACCCTGGCTTCACACATCTCTCAGACACTCCACCCTCCTGATCATCAGAACATTGAGATGGGCGCTGTGAATCCCTGTCAGTGCCATGAGACACCACAGAAAGCAGAGTTGACATTGGCACACTTTTTAAAAGCAGTTTTCTATTTATAAACCACACATCAGTGGAAACTAAGCTCACTCAAAGCCCCTGTGAGCTCCAGGCAGAGACTTTTCCTTTTTACAAAAAGCACTGTATTCTGCTCTGAAAACTGATGGTGTCAAAAGCAAATGCAGAAATCATCCTGCATCTTTCTCCTGGCATCAGAACTCCTCAGGATTAAATTCAGTTTTAGTTCAAAAATATTATGTTTTGTTATTGTTCCCTCTCTTTTAGGTACAATCACATAGCAATTATCCAGCTTCCTACCTCTGTCCATTTTATTGAAAGACAAGGATTTCTTTTTTTTCCCACCTGAATGGAAATGCAAATATTATTATTGAAAGCAACAAATGAAGATTTTGAGGATGAAAAATGAGTTTTAACCACTAACATTTCAGTGAATCCAAATATGGGATTGTGACCTTTCCAAATTACAACTTTTACATTATTGTGCAAGGCTTTTTCAAAAAGAAAATAATTTTAATTCTATTAATCTAAAATAAATGTGCCTTCATATAAGGAAAGGAAAAAGTGTGTGTATTTTTCCCCTGCTGTATACATCAAAATAAAAATGTGGGGATAGACATCAAAAATTGGGGATATCCTAAGCTTCATGAAACCTGGACATCTGTAGCGTTATGCACATATTCCTGTACTCTCTTACAACAGGCCTGTTTCTGTAAAGTTGCAGTAACTGGATTTACAGGAGCTTATTTTTATTCATAGCTACATAAAAAAAATATATATACATTCTCTAAATCAAAGTGAATTAAATGGAAATTACATGCAAGGAGAGAAGGTAGCTCAGATTTCTCATCAGCAGTCTAATCACAAGTGACCCACAGGCATCTCAAATGCTGCCCACACAATTACTCATGGAGTCTGCTTAGAAACAGGCATCGCTGCCAGGAAAATCCTTCTTACCTTGAATTCAAGTTTAGTGATGGCCACCTGTAACAGGAATGGGAGAGAGGAATGCAAAGTGCAAAGCACTGCATTAAACTGCCACTGTTTGCCAGACTGTGTACATTTTTACGCAATGCATTTTACAGACATAGATAAATATACGCAACTAAGGCAAGTATGAGTGTAATTCCTAGTCTAGCTTCTCTTTTCAGTTGTGCCAGTCTCACTGAAGTTAATAGAGCTGTCTCAGTATGAGAGACAAAACTTTTTGAATGTGCTGGGTGAAAGAGTGGTACTTTCTGTCTCATATCATGCTACAGGCACACTAAACACTGTGAACTTCCAAGTAATGAAAGGCTGTGAGATCAAAGCACAACTGCTTCTGTAACCACCATGGCTAAAACCTGATCACGGTTTAAGTGACTTCAAAAGCATTAGGTGAGGGATGACTAGAATTTCAACTTAACCTACAGTGATACTTCAGGAACAGTATGCATATAAAGGAGGTTTTGCTGCTGTCTATTGTTCTGCTAGGGACAGATGTGATCGCTGTTCAACCACTAGAAAGGAAGTATTTGTCAGTCATTTTCCAAAAAATACTTTTTTCACCAGAATAAATCTATGTTTGGGTGTGTGGAAGGTAGGAGTCAAGTTATATCCAAAACCATCTTTCAACAATTTAAACAAAAAAGGTTTGTGCATGAAGAAAACCTGAATGTTTTGACAGTTTAGTTGTTGTTTTTTAATGAAGTAAACACAAAATAACAATATGAACAGCACAAAAATTATTGAAAAGGATACAAAATAAATAAACTCCTCTCTTTTTAGCCTAAGAAAATATGCCTGTGTACCTGGAATAAACTTCTAGTTATTTCCCTGAGAAAAACATCACATAATCTAACACTTACAGAACTGTTTTATGATGAATTGGAATTATTCTTTCCACTCATTTGACAGCTGATCTGAAATAATTGATTCACATATTCATTTGCATAGAGACAGGATGATGCTTTTGAACAGAGAATCTTAACATATTTTAATAGTACATCATGTATCCACATGTGATATTTTAAAAATTAATTATTCAGCGCAAACATTGACTGATGTTACTGTACAATACATTACATATGAAAACACAATATTCCAGCTTGGCAGGAAAATCCAGAAGAAAAGAAAGAAACAGGCTGATTAAATGGTTGAACTGGAAAGTGGCCTCTTCTCATCACATCATTTTTTTCAGCTTTTTGATATCTAATTATTTTCTTCAAGTGATAGAAAGATACTTTTTTTGTGATTTATTCCATCACCAAACCACTTTTAAAAATCAGCAGTTTATGCCTGACATATCAGTGCCAATATAATTTTTTTAAATTAATCTTAAAAATGTGGGATGCTTAGGGATCTCTCTTAATTATACTAATTTAATTTAATGTAATTTAAACTGTTTTATAATAATTAGTTCAATTATTACTGAAGATACTCAGGGTTACTTCTCTAAAGAATCTGTGGAGTCACCTGTTTTACTACTCTGCCATAATACTGGAAGATGTTACTTTTAAGTTATGCACTTGAAGAAGGACGTTGCAACATCAGTGCTTTTTAATAGTTAAGGATTTTATAGGAACTGAGATCCTTAGCTGCATAGATTTGCAAACTGACAATTTCCACTAAAATTAACTTTTACTTTTCCATTGCAAAACCTCTCTCAATGATTTCTCAGCAGTCTTGGGAAACCAGAGAGGTCCCAGCTGACTGGAGGCTAGCAAAAACTGTCCTGATTTTCAAGAAGGGCAGGAAGGAGGATCCTGGAAACTACAGACCTGTCAGTTTCACTTCGTGCCGGGAGAAGTTATAGAGAAGATAATCCTGGGATATGTTGAAAAACACTTGAAAGGCAATGCAGTCATTGGTCACAGCCAGCACAGCTTCACAAGAGGAAATTCCTGCTTATCAAACCTAATTTCCTTTTATGACAAGGTAACTCACCTGGTTGATCAAGGAAAGCCAGTTGATGTAATCTTTTTGGATTTCAGTAAAGCTTTTAATACCATCTCTCACAGGATCCTGCTGGACAAAATGTCTACAGCTGGATAAACACACCATGCAGTGGGTGAGGAACTGCCTCACAGGTTGGGCACAAAGAGTTGCAGTGAATGGGGTGACATCAGACTGTCGACCTGTCACTAGTGGGATTCCACAGGGCTCCACCCTCGGCCCTGTGCTCTTCAAAATCTTCATTAACAACCTGGACATAGGACTTGAAGGGATACTAAGCAAGTTCAGAGACAATACAAAGCTGGGAGGAGCTGTTGACTCCCTTGAGGGCATGAAGGCCCTCCAGAGAGACCTTGACAAATTAGGGGACTGGTCAATCACCAGCCATATGAAGTTCAACAAAAAGTGCCGGATTCTGCACCTGGGATGGGGCAACCCTGGATATATGGACATACTGGGGAATGAGATGACGAAAAGCAGCTCTGTGGAACGGGACCTGGGGGTCCTGGTCAATGGCAAGTTGAACACGAGTCAGCAGCCCCCTGGCAGCCAGGAGTACCAAGCCTGTACTGGCGCGCATCAGGCACAGCATCGCCA
>VZTX01015883.1:0-145748 GCA_013400915.1 Pardalotus punctatus
GCCTGCAAATCTCAAAGTCCCTGAACTGACCTTTCTCACCTTCAGTGAGGACAGAAAATTGCATGCAGAAAACAGAGGGACTAGAAAGAAAAGATGACACTACATTCTGGTTTCAGTGGTCACAATTCCTATTGTATCTTGATTTTAGTAACCACAGAGAGAACTAAATTAAAAACAGAGCAATCTGCATAGTTTCAAACTCAGTCTGTTGCTACAACCATCTTTCCACAGGAAGAAACACCACAATTGTAGTTACTAAACTGTAACACTACCTCTCCTTTTCTGTAGCACGTGGTTTCCTTTCAAAAACTGCATGGTCCGGTCTTGTTGGATCATAACGGAGGGCATTAATATCTCTATAAAAATAGAAAGGAAAAGAAACACCATTGTACATTATAAATGCCTAAGTGAAAGCTATCCCAAGCCTTTACAGTCAGACCCAAATTGGCTTTGGTTTCTTTATTAAAATAGCTTCAAATAGATCCAAAATATAACTGGCAGTTAGAAAGCACTGTCTAGTCAGTGTCTGGGTCAGGAAATATATAAGCAGAAGTGGATTTAATCAAACTGTGGTATTTCAGATACAACATAGCCCTCATTTGTGTGTTACACAGTGAGTTTATACGTGGACCTGATAATCTCTTGTGGAGCTACGTGAATACAGCTATCCATATAGATATGGATATATTTTTTCCAGTACCAAACACTGCATAAATTCAAACAGTCCAAAGGAGCAAAAAACTCAAAACAACAAACGAGGACCCATTATGCCCATCTTTCAAAATTTAAAGGTTTCAGGGTCTTTCAGCTTCCTTCCTAAAAACACCTTAGCCTTCCTAAATCTTCTTTACTGATAGTGGATGTTTCATACTTGAATTTCTTCACACTTGTGGCCGTTTTATTTGGCTTGGGCTGTTCCAGGTTGATATTCAGGAGGCTTCCCAGTATTTGCAGATTTTTCTTTTTCTCCACAGCAAGCTCCTCTTCTTCATCTGCCTTCAGGCTGTTTGTCTCTGCTAAGAGAAAAATAAATACATTCTATTTTCTCTGCTAAGCTTGTAATGTTGGATTTATAACATTTACTACAGTACTAGAAGAGCTCATGTCTATGAACACATCACTTCCTTTATCTTAAAGCTACTTAGAGGTTTTCTCCCTTGCACTTAGAAAACCTTTCATTAGAAATGTCACAGGCATTTATTTAATGGGAAAATCGGAGCATTTATTTAGCCTGTTCCCCGCTTGCATCACACAACTGCACAACTCCTCTGCCTCTGACAGATGCTCTACAGAAGACCCCAGTAAAGCGAGAAAGGCTGTTGAAAGGCTCTATGACTACCAGCAACCAGCAAATGTGATCAGCTTTACCTTCTTCGTCACTGTCATTCTCAAGGAATCGAGCATCCATGCGAAACCTTTCATCAGTGCCAAACCGGGATTGGAGCTTCAAGAGCTGAACAAACCAAACAGATGCTATTAAGCACTGGAGAATGAAATTATCATTCAGCAACTTTTTTTCTTTACTATAATTATGGCAACATACTCTTTACGTTTAACTTCTGATGCCTTTTCCAGTAATTTCTTTGTATACAAAGATAACAAGGTGTTAGAGATTGAAAATAGTTTATGCCTCAAACACTGATATAAAGTTTTGTAAAAAAGCTACAAAGAAGCCTCCCTAAAGACTGGGACTTCCTACTGAAACCCTCCCACTCCCCACCACATATTATTTCCTCCATTTAAGGGAATTCTATTTTAAGATCATAAAAATCATACTTAGCAAGAATGAAAAGATACAAGTTATGTTCTTCTAAAGTGCTGTTATGGAGACCGAAAGGAAAACTAAATTACAGTAATGGCTTCACTCACTTTTTCACCAGCTTTGCCTTCAAACTGGGGCTTAAGTTTGAATCGCTCATCATCTGTATCCTCTTGTTCATCCTCACTGCTATCAAACAATCTGCCCGAAGGTTTGGGAGCAGATTTATCCTTTGTTACACAAAAAGAAAAGAAGAGAAAAGCAGCTGTTCACATAAGTTTCAGAATAGAAATCAGTACCAATTTTGTTCACATGCTCTCCAATTTAGCTGAAAAAGCGAATTTCCTGCACAACCAGCTCCCTTCCTGATCCTCGTGCTTCAAATCTTACCTTGCACAATTCTGCTTTACAGTTATGACTATTCAGTTTCACCACAGGCAAAATATCCATGTTAATAGTATCTCAGGTGTTACAGTATGAGACAGGTCAGTATAAAAATTCAACTCTCTGATTATGTCATACTGAATTTTTCCCAGTAACACTTACTTCTCTATGCATATTTCCCAAACTTGCATCTTTTTTCAACATCTCATCCACTTCAGCTTCATTTTCCACATCGGAATCAAATATGATGTGTTTGTGCTTTCCTGCTGGCTGTCTATCCTAGGAAAGAGTCAACTGTCAAGTCAAACATATCAAATACTTGCTGCACTCAGACATGACTATCTGAAAGATATTTCCATGACACAAAAAGAGGAATCTGCTATTCCTCTTGCATCTCTACAGGTATCCCAGGGATCAGGTATGCAGCATTTTGTATACTCTCAAAAGAAAACAGGCAATATAATCAGAAATTCCAGACTATGATTTTAAAGCATCTTACTCCACATGTATTAATTACTCTTTTCCTTGTACTGTGGACTATTCAGGTAGAAGTTGTGAGTGTAATTACCAGATTTGAAAGAGCTCCTTGAATGAGTTTCTTCTGTAATTCCCTCTCTCTGTGTCTCTCTTCCAGAGCTGCCAGCCTCCTCTGGTTGTCCTGGACCTGTTTCTGTATTGAACTGGGCTCCTTTGAAGCAGCAGCGCAAAGAGAAAGCTCCTTATCTTCCAGAACGCTTGTCTTCCCATTTTCACCTTTATTACCCTCACATTCTGGACTTTTTTTGCTTGGATTCCTCTTTAATGTTTTGGAAAGCAGTTTTGGGCTCTTCAGCTGCTGTTTAACGTGCTCCTGGGCTGCTGCAGCATCACTGTCCATCTCACTGCTCCCATCACTCTGATCAGTACCAGCAGCAGCAGCTCCGTGCTCTGAATTTTGGTCTTGTAGTGAACTCACACCTTTGTTCTTCCCTTGCAAATGAGGCCTGGAACCAGGAAGTCTCTGATCTGCTGAGGAGGCAGCAGCCGATAGCTCCTCGTGCTGTTCACAAGGTACTTTGTGTCTCTTTTTGCTGCTGACTTGAAATGAACACAGTGGATGGTTCTTTGGCTGATTTTTAGATGAATCCTCCCCAGAATAAGATGTACAAGTTTCAAGTCCCAAACTTTTTACAGACCTCTTCTTTAACCCAGTGCTGTCCTTACTTGACTCTTTTACACAAAGGGATCCCATTCCTCTGAAGGGCTGATATTTCAAATGTGAATTATTTTGTCCCTTGGAGCTTTCCTCAACAGCATCCTCCTCCCCTGCTAAAATATCAGCCAGCACATCTTCAGGACAGATGCTCTTTTTTTTAACTGCAGAATGAAACTTAGAAAGTTTTGGTTTATTTATAATACTATCCTTGGGATTATCTTCAACACTGGACTGACAAAAACTCTGTGCACTGCCTGACCCCTCTCCCGGTGTTCCAGTGTTTTCTGTAGCCAGTGCTTTTAAGTCATCCAAGGTGAGGTCTAAGCAGTAACAGTTTTGCATCATGGACTCATAATCAGAGCTGATTTCAGACTCCCCTTCCTCAGACTCTGAACAAGAGCTGTCACTGTCATGTGTCTCTGTTGTACTGTTGGCTGCTGTACTCTTCAAGGCAGCAATTTTGGATTCTTTAATTTTCCCTTTTCTTTCAATGTGTTGTTCTCTTAAATTGTGAGTTTTCAGTGAGGAGCCATTTACCAAACCACTTTTTTTTTTAGCTAATATTTCTTTATTTTTCACCTTCCCCTCTTTAGAATCTTCTGGAGTTTTACTTACAGCAATAATTTCATCTGTATCTGCTGAATCATAACCTTTATCACACTCCATCGTCTCTTTCTCTCCGTTAATTCCTTTGATAGCTTTCTTCATGGCATCTGAATTGCTTAAGGACCAGTGACTACAGAATTTTAATTCAAAATTATCCCCAACAATTTCCAAGTGCTCACTTCCAGTCTCAACATTTTCAGCTTTCTGTCTTTCTGTCTCTTTCTTTACCATTGCTCTGATCTCCTCCTCAGAATCAATGTCACTATCAGAAACACTCGGATTATTTTTGGCTCTAAATCCATTAGCCTTGCTTTGATCTGATGATAAACCTCCCCCTGATATTTTCCTACCAAGGCTCCTTGCTGGTGGCAGTGCCAACTCCTCACTGGGTTTGGGGTTTGATCTTTGGTTGAGCTGTGGTGAGTCTGAGTGTTTTGGATGTGATGGGCACCCAGAGGACAGAGCTGCTCCACTCAGGGCCTTGCTGCCCAGCTGCCTCCGTTTTTTCGGTGGTTTCCTGATCCCAAGGAACTCCCCTTGCCGCTTCCTGGTTGTGCTGTCATCTCCCCCTTCCAGGTGCCAGGTGAGCTCAGATACAGGAGCTGCATGTGCCAGGTCTGGCTCCAGCTTCCTGAGGTTATGGCAATACTTTGAGGGGTCGTATTTCACCACGTTAGTCTGAGTTAAGGATTTAAAACACCCTGATTCTTGCAGCAGGGTCTTTATGAACAGGCTGAATGCTGCAGGAAAGGACAGCAAAGGGTCCTTTTTCATGTCATAACCATAAGACTTTAAGCAACTGACTTTGCAGTGTAAAACAATTATTCAAGTCGCAAAACTTACTCCCCAATCCTTACTTGGGGGATTCAGTAAATTAAGTCTGACAGAGAAGTAAAAATTAAGACTGTTAAGCAATTGTTTTTCCATATGACAAAAGAAGGAAGGGAACTGTGTCCAAGCCAAAACAATAAGAAAAGGATATTTTATTTTTTTGTTGATTCCTGAGGTGCAGAATAGGCAAGACTCTGCCAAATTTTCCAACAACCCATTTCTAAAAGAAAAGAAACAATAATCAGTGTTAAAAAAAAAAAGAGAGAGTGGAAGTAACTCTGGAATAAAACAAATGTTTATTCTTGAATTCAAAATCACTAACAATGAACTGCATGTGATTAATTCATTTTTGTTTACTCTCTTTAGTGAGCCCTACCATGCAATTTTGCCAGCTTCCTTCTCAAAAACAAAACAAACCAAACCTAACCAAAATACTAAATTTCAACAACCTACAAATAAAGAGTGGCAATGCAGAACTAAACTTCTTTACTTTACAAGTGCTCTTTTTAATATAGAGCTTCTAGTTTATGAATTAACAGTGCTAACTACAAAGACAGGATCACTTTTACTTTGCTCTTTTCCCCTTTCCCACCAAAAAAAAAAAATCCCTCTGAAACCATTCTGTGCTTAGCAAACAGTTGTGAAAACTTCGTGGTAAATATAAATTTTGTTGCCTAAATTTGCATGTCCAGTGACTTCATTCTTACCCTTGTAAGCATGAGCAGACCCTGATCCTGTGCTGAAGCACAACCCAGCCACCAGAAGTTATATGGTGGATACAAATTAGTCACACATTCTCTTCACAAGCTTTTAAGGGTGACACAACGATATTCCCAATATACACAAGGTGCAAAGCACTTCCTCATTTAACATGGCAAGAGAGGACAGTATGATCATGATTATTTCCAGTCATGGCAAAGAATAACCAGAGCCTTCTCTGTGTCTACACATGAGGTGTTTCTTTCACAACTTGGACTCTCACCCTTAATTATTAAGTTTCTTTACATAAAGCATAAATCTGGCATGAATTTAGATACAATGAGCTTTCTTGTTGCTGTTTTAATTCTCTTATACATCCACCCCACCATACCTTATGGTCTGGTACCTCTGTACCTGGTACTGCTCTCATGTGAAAGTCCACAACTCCAGTCTTTTTCAGTGATTCCAACAGACACGTTCGGTCATTTCTCTGTGGTTTTTCTTTCTGCAGCTTTGCTTCCTCCCTCTCTGTGGCGAGCCTGTACCAGAAAGTGCATCACACATGGGAAAAGGTCTGCCCAGGGGCAGAATTAGAGCTGGCAGTGATGCCCTCCCACAGAACAGCAACCACTCACTACTCAGGGAATTAACACCCATCACCTTGAGGGCAATAATGATGAAAAACATGTTGCAGTGTCAAACCTACATCAACAGCCCACCAGAGTCTATAAAAACTGAAAAAGAGCATAGAAGATGAAAGCACAGCCACAATATTATCAGATTTACAGAAAAAGGTAATTTTATCCACAACATAAATTGTACAAAATTGGTCTCTACCTGTGCAAAAAGCTTTCTTTGGCCAACTCAATTTGCAGTGTCCCCCCTTTCCATTTTGTTTTATTTAAAATTGACATGCCTGCAAAACAAAGAGAAGGGAAGTGAGTATTTTCTGTGTTAAAAAAAGCACACCACAGACTTCCCTACACCTCATATGACAGCCTGAGCGTTCCTCAGCATGACCTTACACCTCACTGCTCTCTTGGGTTAAGGTTGTACATGAAAGGTCCAATATCCAAATCTTAAACCAGAAGGTCTCCATCCAAAGCTGAAGTTCTCACTTCAAAAGTGCCTAATGGCAGCATTCCCCAGGTACAGCAGCACATTACAACAGAAGCTTTACATCAGCTCTCCTTCTGGGCTTCCTCTCACACAATTCTGTTTCAGTGTTTTACAGATCTGATTAAAGCATTTGAAGCACATTTCCTACACATTTTCATAAAAGGCTCAGAACAAACAAACAGGGTGCCCAGAGAAGCTGTGGTCACCCCATCCCTGGAAGTGCTTATGGCCAGGTTGGATGGGAAGCAAAGCAGCTTCCATAAAACCGCAGCTTAAAGAAAACAGGATCAACCTGACACGAGAATGAAAGAGGTTCTGCTGGATGCGACAACACTGGATGAAGTATCAGCAATGTAACTTGGCTCAACAACATAACTAAGCAAAAAAACCCAAAGTACTTACACTTTCTAAGGTCTGCATCAGAAATATCGACACTGATGTAAGCAAAAGTTTTCACAGGGTTCCCTGATCAATGACAAACATTTAGTTAATTTCTACGTAGTTTCAGTGTTTCCTTTAAAATTGAAGTATCTCTGAAGCAAAAATTCCACTTCCCACTCCAAATCGAAAAGCAATTAGCTTTTAAAAGAGAAAAGAAAACTGTTACCCTGATCATCCTTTCTGGTAATAATCTCCGTTTCTAAAACACGCCCAAACTTCCCAAATCTTTCTTCCAGCTCAGCCTTGGAAACCGTATGGCCAAGCCCTCCAACATACAAACGTTTGGAAACCTGTTCCTTCTCCATGCTGAGAAGTCAAGGCGTCACACTCGGAACACACACTCTGTTTCTCTGCAAGGAACCAAAACAGTCCACTGACACTTACAGAGATTAGAATAACGAATCATCGACAAATCACCGCATTTGAAAGCCATGAAGAACCTTATGAGCAGAGCACTCCTTTGATTTACAGTAGGTAACACGCTCTGCTCCAGCGCCGATAGCAAACTCCACGCTGCTGCAGGAAACCAGCGTTCAGGCACTGGGGTTTTTTTAAAACCCTGAACTATATAACCGGATGCGTAAGAATAAATGCAAACCGGTCTTTGCGATATAGCTCAAGGGTTTCCTACGGAAGGAAACGCGAGCCGCCCACCCCAACCTGAGGAGCCCCAGACCCGTCACCGCCGGAGGCGCCCCTGGCCCTTCCTCACCACCGCCATGTGCGAACCCCGCAGCGCCACGCAACTTACCTTCCCCCGCACAACTCTTCCCAGGCATCACACGGAAAAAAGGGTTCCGCCCCCTGGGGCAGCTGAATTCTGAGCGGCTGCTCGTCTCTGCCGGGTTCCTGTTTCCGGCCGGTCAAGTGTGGTGGAACACAGGGGCTGGGTCGTGTGACAGCGGCCGCTTTGAAAGTGACTAACCGGGAAGAAAAGCAGGGGTGTTTTCCGGAAGGCGTGAATAAGAATTAACGTAAATACAGGAACAGCCGACAAAACAACGCTTTTTCCTTGCGTTTATAGTAACGAACTTAGGTATTATCCCCCAGCGGCTGTATTGTTTGAGAGAGACGGGAAGGAAGGTGCGGCCGGCGCCCCCCGCTCGGGCAGCAGCTGTGGTAGCGCTCAGGCTCGTGAGTTGGCGCGCGGTTCGAAAAGCGCGGGGTGCGCGCGCCGTCTGAGGGCTCCCTTTCCCTCAGCGCCGGCTCCCCCTGCTCCTTGCCCTTCCCTCAGCGCCGGCTCCCACCGCTCCTTGCCCTTCCCTCAGCGCCGGCTCCCCCCGCTCCCCTTCTTTTCCCTCAGCGCCGCGCCCGACCAGCCCTCGCTCAGCACCGGCTCCTCCTGCTCTTCCATCGGTGCCGGCTGTCCGCGGCTTTGGCGGGTGCCGGGGCTCCCAGCGTTCCCGGCTGTGCTGCTTGGACGCTCGTTCCGGCCCTGGGGCACCTCCGTCACCTGCGAGCCTCGGGGCGGGTCAGCACCGGCTCCTCGGACGGGTCAGCACCGGCTCCTCGGACGGGTCAGCACCGGCTCCTCGGACGGGTCGCGGTTTCACCATCGCCCTGCGAGCTCTGAAGGTCCGCAGCGAAGCAGCGGGCACGGAACACTTCGGTTCTCACCAACTCTCCAAGGCGCTTCCCAGCTCCTCTTGTGGCAGCATAAAATTAAACACTCGACGGTGTAAGCTAGCAGGTACGCAGAAATGTGAAACGTGCTGTTAACGCACAAATATTTATAAATAGACACATATATATGGTGTGTACACGCATATGATATATGAGAGGAGAAGTGTTTGTTTGTTAGAGTTTTGTTTTAATTAAAAGTGCAGGTATTTTTTGTCTGGATATAAAGCTCTTTGAAGTCCGAAGTAGTGCTTGAGCCTTTTTCAGTCTAGTGAAATTCTTGAGTTCAAGCAGCTGTAAGTAGTTTATGTTTTCTGTTATTGCAGTCAAAAGAGGGATCAGCTGATCTGGGGTAAAGTTCTGGCTGTTGTAATGTTTTTCTTTTTCACACCATACTCTTTATTATGACCATGATTTTCTTCACTGTATCCAGTTTAAAAAAATCTGGTGATGACTGCGTATAATCTTGGTCATTAATTAATTGCATATACTTTCTTTCTTTACTAAGCAAGTTTTTAATGCAAAGTGTGTTTTGGATGTTGTTTTTTTATGTGTGTTATAAAGATGCTGTTTCTTATTAAATAAACAAATAAAATCCTATTTCCCCCTCATCCCTTTTTACCATACAGGTTAATGTGGAACTTGCAAAGAGTATGGGTGGTTTAAAAACACACATAAAGCTAAATGTTGGGTTTTTCCTGGTTGAAAGTATTAATACATTAGTTTTGAGCTGCATAATATCTTCCACAGACTTTTGAATGTGTTGTAGCTAGGCTGAATGCCAGATTATTATTTTTCCTGAAAACTGAGGTTTATTTATTTTTAAAATTATTTATGAAATGTCTTTGCAATTTGTGTCTATTTGATGCTGTTTACTCTGAAGGCAGGTTATGTTAGGAGCAGTGTTAGGAGCAGCTGTGCCTCGTCTAACCAGGTGAGTGGTTAGGTTAATTGGTCACAGCAGTTCCATTTTTATATCTGATTGCAAATGGTTTTTACCTGTGGAGCAGCTTGTTGTTCTATTACAGCAAATGTAAAACAGCTGGATGTGCTCCTGGATCAAAGCATGACTAATTAAAAAGATTCGTAAAGCCTTGACCACATTAGATTCCCCATTTCACTTCTGTTTCTGGAGGCTGTGCAGTAGTCTGTATCTTAAAACAATTACTTAAGGTTCTATTTGCTTTTTAAAAAAATTAATTCCTTGTTTGTTTGTTCCTGAGAAAAACCCTTATTTTGTTTTATCCAGTAACAGTGATTCTGAGAAATGGACAACAGCATTTGTCAAGCTTATGAAGATGAAATCCAAGCACTGGAAGAAGAAATTAAGCTTTTGAGAGAAAAGTATGAAGATATCCAACAAGAATCCACCTTTTTTTCTGATGAGGAGATACTGAAGGCAATGTATGTCTCCTTTTGATGTGTTGGTTTAATAGTGTTCTTTTGTCTGTTTGGGATAAGCTTTTGCCTGTATGTTCCCTTATGTTAGTAAATGTATACTCTGTGGGTAAAAGCTAAGTCCCTTAGCTGAGTAAAGGCATCTTTGCTCCTTTTTGTTGCACGTTTTTGCATGATTCTCAAAATGAGTGCTTGCACCTCCAGCCTTGGAGCAAAAGCTGTGTCTACCTGGCAGTGAATGGAAAGAGTTTATATAAGTTAGAATAGTTTACTGTTTCTGGCAACATGATCCAACTGAAGCTTGACTCCTTAAAAACTGATTTGGGTCTGAAAACCATCAGATCCCATTACCAATGCCTTTTCTTTAATGATATTGCTGTACTGATATGATAAAACATGTTACATCTGGCTATTTTGCCCTTTTGATTTTACTTTTCTTTTTTCCATACTAGAAAATCATTCCAAGGAGAAACTCGGGAAGAAGCCACGGGATCTCCATCAGACCTGAAAGCTCAACTGAAAACTCTGGAAACAGATCTCTCATTTTTAATGAAATTTACTGGTTTTCAGTTCACAAGTCATTCCAAGAAAACAGTGGAAAAAAGTAAGCAGTTTTGTGCCCTTTACTGTACTGGGTGTTCTGGTTGCAGTTCATCTGCAAACCTGTATTCTGTTTTCACTGTTAGCAGAAAGACAATTACTTTGAAATACAATAAGATTTGGTTCATTGATAAAATAGTTTGAGTAAATATTGTGCTTTGCATAGTAGGCAAGTGACAGACTACAGTTCTGTTTTGCATAGTGGGGAAGTGACATAGTGGGAAAGTGGTTAGTTGTTGGGGTTTTTAAACAGGTTAAACTTCTTTACATATGACTAAGGGAGGAAATGGAATAGTTATTGAATAGAATTGTAATTGATTATTTTGTTAACTTGATTTTATAACAGCTAGAAACAAGACAGTGCAGAAGCACAGATTATCAGGGAAGTGTCACTCCCTGTCTTTTCAAGTGGAATTCCAGCTTCTTCAAATGCAGGTAAGGGTCAACGTATGTTTTAAAAAACCCCCAGACTACCAAGCAAACAAACAAAACTTGAAATGGACAAACGTCAGTACTTTCTTTTCCAGCTATAACCTTTAACTGCTTAATCTAAGCTTCAGTGGGTTGTTTTCACTCTAACATGCAGACCCAGCTTTGTAATTCTGTGTGCATCCAAAGCAAGATAGTTCTGAAGGTCAGGTTTAGTGTTCAGCCATAAAATGGTTACCATAGAATTATTTAGGTTGGAAAAGACCTTCAAGATCATCAAGTCCAACTGTTAACCCAGCACTGCCAAGTCTCTATCACCCTTCCTTCCCCAAACATGCTCCCTTCAGGATGCTCTTGCAGGCTAACACTGAAGTAAAGCCCTGCCAGCACTTGGTGTCTCTCAGTTCTGCCAGGTACCTGCTGGGGCTCATCCTGACCCAGCACAGCTTTCATCCCATGCAACATATTCTCCTATGGTCACATATCTTATTCTGGAAACCAGAAAATGCCAAATATTAGCTCTCTTGAAGAAACTGAGGAAAAGCTAAAACACTACAAATTTGAGAAGCTCTGGTTGTTATTTTAGTTTTCTTTTCCCTTTGTTTATATTTGTATGTGCTTGGCTAATGTGAATAATCATTGCAGCGCTGCCCACAAGTTACACTAATGATTGCGGATTTTCTGGGAGGGAGCTCTTTCATAAGGCTCTATTCTTAGCACAGAATTCAAGATACTAAGCAGTGGAAAACAGCTACTATCCCCATTTGCAACAGTATCTTTGCAACACTATTGTACTTTGTAATAGTATTTCTAACATCAGGAAAACTTGACTTTCAGCTCAGCTTTAAAGTTTCTAGTTTTTTTTTCATTTAATGAGATTGGACTGAGAGTAAACAGCAAAGATGTCCTTCCTATTCTTTAGAAAAGCCACGTTATGAATTTGGGAATTGAATATTTGGGTAGCCACATATGGTTTTAATCCTTTGTAACTCCAAGAGTTCAGCTGAACGAACAACCTGTGAAATCCGTTTCTGACTCGAGACTTGTGGGCTTTGTGATGCCTCTTTACCATTTGCTTATGTGAAACTCCACTTAGGCTTGAGTGGGGACATGGCCCAAACCAATCGTGCAGTTTGGTGAGATGTATGTTTCTCTCTCAGCTGCATCTCCTGCGGGAGGATGAACATTTTTTGGTGTCAATGGAGCTCAGAGAGGTAACTGGGTGTTAAATTTACTGCCAGTGGTATTGGTGCTTAAAGCCATTGCACCACTGAGTGGCAGCACTTGGCTGCCTAATGCCTAAAATTTGGGCTACTTGAGCACTGATGAGCTCACTAGTGAAGGAGGTAGGGAATACCAGGTGTATATATACTTAAAAACACCCACTTCAGCTGTAAAAATACAATTTTGAACTAATTTTTGCATATTTGTTTTTTGTTGTTTGTTTGGTTTTTTTGTTTTTTTTACTAAAAGTACATTGCATTCAAAATAACCTGCCCCGACATTAGCATGGGCAGGGTAGTGCGCAGTTACAGCCAGGTTCACTTGTCTTGACAAGTAAAAAGTGACAGCTGTTTTTGGGAAATGCTCTTTAGGGCAGACGTGTTGGTATGCAGCAGAAGATAAGGAATAGGTTTTTTCACACTGTTAACTGTAGCTATTTATTCTGGTAGTGAAGTCATGATACAGTTAATTCAGCTTCATGGTATTAGAGGAGGACATGTACAGTGAGCTTGAAAATTGGCCAAAACAAGTCTAAGCTTCTCAGGAAAGCAATCATTTTAAAAGAGTTGCTTTCCTGGTAGGAGCTTTCCTTTTAAATCTTTTTATTTGGCCCCACAATGGCATTTTGGCATGTTCGTAACCCACCCATCGGCAAACCAGTCCCCTCAGAAGGTGGCACATTAGCTTGTGCCTGCTGGCAGCTTCTCCACAGCTCCATCCCCCTGTTGAACCTTTTGCTCTAAAGCTAAAATGGTTTCTCCTGATGTTACTTAGTGAATGCACTAATCTTTGTAGTGCCTCGCTTTGCTTTTCCTGTCTTGAGTGATGGCAGTGTTAGCAGTGCTTCTGTCCAGCCATTACAGGGACTGCTGAGCTCTGTGTGCACTTAACTCCTGCTTGCCTGCTTTCCTCTCTTGCCATTACCATTTGCTTGTAGTGACTTGGAATAAAAAAAGTTTAAAGTAAGGCACTTGCTATTGGTCTTCAAACCATGATTTTAAGCTTTTTCGTGCACTGTTGTTATCTAATCCATGACTCTGGTACGTTCAAGAATGCACAGAAAAGAGAATTAACTTCTTTTGTGCCTTCATTTCTACTCTCTGACCTTTTCTTCTCATTCTTTAACAGCTTATTAGTTGATTTAGAATAATTTTATTTTTGTAATCATGCACTTCTTGCTGAATAACAGTTACTGTAAAAAGGGACAAGATTTTGCGACAAAACTACAGACTTTAAAATAATTTTTTTTTTAAATGGAAAACTAACAGATAAAGCCTGGTATCTGAATTTTCTGGTATATGTGGCAGCTGAAGGTCATGTTGGATTATGAGAAGAACCTTATACCAAACTGATGTGAAAGGAAGTAATGAACCTTCCTTTATACATGTCTGTTCTCTATGCTGATAAACTCGGGTATTACATTCCAAAAGCCTTGTTGTGTGGATAATAATGCCACTGTTGAAATGAAAGAAACTCTTCACACACACAAACTGTAGTTTAAAAGATGCTATTTTATGGATTATTATACTTGGCAGCATTTATATACACTCTTTTTCTGCTTTATATGCAAATAAATATATTTTTATCTTTGTTAGAGAAATTTCTAAAATATTTTGTTGTTGCCTCTCCAATCTAGAGCAATGAGAAAGTGTCGGCTGTTGTTAGTGATCTCAGCATTATAATGGAATCCAGAGAAGATCCAGATGTGAGCAAGTTTGTGTCAAGGTAAGGTGGAATTTTTTTTGCTCAAGGAAAGTTACGTGTAGGATATGGGACACTGAATGCATTACTGAGCTTTCACGGAAATTGCTGGCAGTCAGTGTCTTTGTGATGTACCCTTAGCCCAACCTAAACACTTCCAATCCCTTATCTGTATCCTGGAGAGAAAATGAAATGCATATAATTCTTAAGATCTGGAAGGACTGTTAAAAATTAATGTTAAACAGAGCCAGGTTTTGGATTGTGTGTTGTAGCTGTTTGAAGACAAAGGTAACATGGTAATCTCAGCTACTGCATTTTAATTAATATTACTTGTTCCTCAGATGTGTATGTGAGTTGCAGATGTGCAGTGTGGGTAGTGCCTAAAGTGCACATCCAGAACCTCTCTCCGGTATTTGCCTGTTTCTGATTCTCATCTCTCAATTCCATTTCTCTTCTTGGAATCAGGATTTATTTCACTGGTATTTTAAAAACAATATAATTTTAAAACCTGGAATAGTGTATTTATGCAATGGCTTAAGAAAATTTATATACTAAAATGTATGAATGAATGCTATTTTTTTGTTATTTGCTGGAGTATGCCAACTTCTTGTGTTAATATGATGAGTAAATAATCAAATTATTTGTCTGCAGTATTCCACTGAATTCTGCTAGCAAGCTGTTCTGAGAACAAATCTGTTACTACTGGGTAGTTGATTTAATTTTAATCCTGTTTTTTGAGTGGTTTCTTTTGTTTTCTCTTATTTTTTGGATGTGGGGAGAGAGAGTGAGGGCCAACAAATGAGTGATGAGTCTGTACCAAAAGCTGAATTTTTTACTTAAAGGATTTGAGATTTCCATATAAATCTATTAAAGCTACTGGTATCTGGGAAGAGTAGTTGACTGCTCTCAAGTAGTGGGATTTAGAAGAGGAAATTGCCCTGTTTTATTCATGAGTATTTTATGGCAGCAGAAGTGTATTGGAACTTAATAGTCACACTGGAAAGGAATGTGTTGAAGTAGTGGCAGACTTTATTTCATCCTGGCTGGGAGCCCTGCTGTCTTGTCCCTGTCTCTTCTCCTTTTTCACCTTGTGCCAGTATTCATAAATAAACACAAGTTTTCATGGATGGTAGAAGATGTCAATAAAGCAAGTAGTGCTTTTTCCTGAGCCTCTCTTTGCATGTGCCATCTGTTGGCCTTGTGTGTGGAGATACCCTCGCAGACACATGGCCAATAGGATCAATGGGGTCATTTGGTTGAAAAAATACTTTGGGGGATGGGGAACAACCCAACCTTGTTCCCCCACAACATGTTCAGGTTTCATTTTTCCTGTGTGACTTGTGCTGGCCACAGCGTGTGTTGCCAATGTAAGGCAGTGACTGTGGTGGAGGTGATGTTTTGAGAGCACCCCACTGTTCCATTGCCTGATTCTGTGGTCTCCCTTTAGGACTTGCTTTCTCAGTCCCCTTGCTAGGCTAATTCTCATTTCTTTCTCCATGTTATAATCCCCTCATGTTCAGTTTTGGACTTCTCCCAACCAGGCCTTTGTTCTTCAGTCTGCTCCTAGAATTTTGATTCCTACCTCTTCCCTGCTTTTCCCTCCATTCTTGACCAGCTAAATCTGGTCTCCTGCTGTTTTGTTCGTTTTCAGCCTCCCTACGATGGCTTCTTTTTTTCCTTGGCCCGGTCTTGCCAAATCCATTATCTAGTTCTGTTCTGTTTTGTCTCCTGGTTGGATTTTCTTTCCTTCTCAGTTTTCTAATTTTTTTGGCTTCTTTTTTTCTTCATAATGCATGTCAGATAATGGTCTTTAAGAGTAGCAGAGTTAAAAACTTGGCATTCAGTTTCTGCTTTGGAAGAAAACAGGGGAATACTAGAACACTTGAGCAATATATTTTAAAAAGAAGCAAAATTTAGCAGTCTGTAGGTACTGCTGCAATAAAGTGATACATCTATACATAAAAACTGTGCATCTTTTAAAAATGGGTATATTTTAATGTAATTTCTTAACTATTTTATGACAATAAGAGATATATGCAAATGGAATCACAATGTTTAGTTGTCTTTCTTTTTTATTTTCCTTGTGACCTCTTTGCACCAGTTATACTTTACTAGTGTTGAGAACCACAATATCTAAGAAAACTAGAAAACTTGTCAACTCTTTTTCCCTTTATTTTGACTTGCTACCCCATTAATTGTTGGGTGAGTTAACCTTTGCATGGATTACTTAGGCAAGTAGGAGATTTTAAGCAGTATGAAAATTACTCTTACTTTTTACTAACAAGTCAGAATCTCTAAGTCAGAATGCAGGATTTAGGAAATACACATTGTATTAAATGATGCATGGACAAGGTATATTGGAAATCAAGGGAAGCAGGAATTCTACCCCCTGCTTTGAGTTGTGCTTTGGTTTTCTCTGCTAGTGTAGGAAGTCTTGTGCTCTGATGTGAGTTAAAATAGATTTCCTCTTTTAAAATAGCTAAAGGAATATATTAAAGGAGGCTTAGGTACTTTTACAACAGTTGACTTTCTTATACAGTTCTGTGTGTTGTTGATATTTTGAAAAAGTGAAAGGGTGTTTGGATGAAGAGTTCATGGTTTTAATCTGATAGTTACTCTCTGCCTGAATATCCTTTTAGCTAGTTTTGGACGACTTCAGTAACATAGATGTTGGCATCGGAGATGGGTGTTTTTGCTTCAAGTGGATTTGTGTAATGCTAAATTCTTTCAAAATAAAGAAAAAAGTAATGAATTTTACCATCTGTTCTCGTACTACATTGTTATTTTATACCATGTTTTCTTGGTATTTTAGCATTTTTTGTAGTTGACTTCAGCCAGAGGAATTAGGGCTCATTTAGGTTAATTGGAATTACTGTTAATGGGTAGATTAAATGCTGTGAGACAGTTCACTGAACTGGTGCTCTTCCACAGTCTCTTACTCCTTTGCCAGTACAAAAGGGCATGGATTTACATACAGCTGTTCTTGCCAGCACAGATTTCCCCCTTTCTAAACACTGAATTCAGTTTTCCATCTTGAATTTAGCCAATGAAGGTACAAAAGTACATACTCAGATATACTGGTTGACTAACTTCTACATTTGAAACTGGTTCTTTGAAATTCTAGCCAAAACTTTGTTGATCATCTAGCCTTGAAAACTTTCATCTGCTGCATCACCTAAAAATGAACTAAACCAATGCTAAAACAAGGTCACAATATTTGTGATTGTCCACTTTTATGCTATTTAAAATACTTTTATAAAAATAGCCAAATTTTTCCAATAGAATTTCAAGTATGTAATTTTCTAACAAAGCTTTTTGTTGCCCTGTCCCATGAGTGGAGTTTGAAAAAGCCCAGTGCGGTTTGTGTGGAATCTGTTCACAGGCATGGAGATGTGGGCAGTTGGTCCCAAGTCTCCCCAGTTCCTATAGAATGCGTGGATTTTGACATGTACAATTCTGAGTCGTGGTTAAAAACAGCTCCCCAGATCAGAGCTAATGAGCTATTGTAAATCAGTGTGTCTGTGTCCTTTCAGGGACTCAGTTTTCCCAGTGCTGCCAACATTTTTTTCATCTTTGCCCGATTTTGTTGGCAGCTGTGACTGTGGTAACTTCCTTTAATGATACTGTTCTTTCCAGGCTAGGATAAAATTTGTTTGGCTTTTCTTTTACATTTTCAATATCTGAATGACCTTAATGTATTTTTTTCCAGTTTGTTTGTGTAACATGTTAAGGTTTGCTGCTCCTGTATATTAAATAGAGCTGGATTGGAGGCACAGTTCTCCCTGGAAATGCTGAAGTGACTTGTTATTACACTGTTGTAGCCATTCTGTAAATGCCTCAAGTCTCTGCTCTCAGCTGCTCTGAAAACCCAAAGAGAATAGCTCATCTCAAACAGAAAGGATGTTAAAAGTCAAATTTACATTACAATTTAAATACTCTAACTTCCTGAAATATTCCCAAATATCAGTCAGGTATCTTCCTCAGTCACGTTTTGTAAACTTGTAAAATCCTGTATAAGTAACCAAAATAAATATTTGTTCTTTCAAAGCAGTGCTTGCCAGGAGTGCTTTGATGATGGCTAATAGTCTGCTTCCTTTGACTGTGGCTTTATATCAACAATGACATAAAGCCTTTCATCCTTATGATTAAATAATCATGTTGCTTCAGGTACTGTGACATGTAGGAATTTTGCATCCTTTGCATTCTTGCTGCGTTTGTTTAGTAAAAACTGCACACCCTTCATGTGCTTTTTTCTTCCTTTCCCCCAACACCACTGGATGGATTGTTGGCTGCCTAACAGTTTGTCACCTTATATTGTCTCTTCCTTTCTCCATCCTGATCCTTACATTACTAGGAACTTGAAAAATGCATGTTTATATCTATCTTTCCCTCCCACTCTCTCCCCAACAACAGATGGACATGGACCTGTTGGAGCAGGTCCAGAGGAGTGTGGGGAAGATGTTCAGAGCAGCTGGAGCCCCTCTGCTCTGGAGACAAGATCAAATCAAGATTTAAATGTCCAACAAAAGTTTTGCTTTAGATGCCCTTTGTGATCAGACCTCCTTACCTACTGAAGCCGCAAGCTTGATCTTGAAAAGCTGAATGTCATGTGGGCAGAGGCAGAGAACATGCCGTGTAAAGAGTTAGTTGGATAGGATAACGATTTTGGGAATATTTGAAGGTTAGTGATGCAATTTGGGAAATCATACCAATTTTGCAGGTTCAAGTTTTACTTTGCAACATCTTAGAGTTTATTTAGAAAATGAGTTGAACAAGAATAAAATCAATGTAAGATTTTCCAGGTGACTACTTTGTTCCCACATTTTACATGTAAGACTAACACTATAAACACTGGTTTAGAAATGTGTTCTTCAACTTCTTTTTCAATAATTACACTAGAGCCTTTTTTTCAGCTTTGTCGTGATTATTTTGGGTGATTTCTGGGTTCATATTCAAACAACAGTAATCAGTTTAAGAAAAAAGTGTGAATTTTAGGCTGTAAAATTGATACCTCTGATTAAGACTGGGTTAAACAATATATTTTTCTTTTCTAGCGCTGAGGAACATGGAAATCTTCTAACATTTTTCCGAAGCCTTTCAACTTACGCTGAGTGGCATGAACATCGTAGGCGCACCTTCCTGCATTTCAAGGTAGCGTCCATCACACCTTTATTTATTAGTACAATATTTATTGCTCTGAGTAGTTCATTAGGACAGAGCACCAGAGGTGAAACTGGCTGTCTTTAGCAGAATATGGGAACTTAATTTTGTATGTGATGGTGGAGAGAATATTAGCCAAAAATTTGTGCTGTGTTCAAGGGGCAATTGAGCAGCAATTGCTGTGTTCCTCATGGGTGGAGGGAAAATAAGGCTGTTCCTTTCTGCCAGGGAGTAAGACAATTTGCATTGGTATTATATTTTATTTTGATTTTAACGAAATGGGAAAGGGAAGAAATTAAAAGAAAATAACGCTTGTAGTCTTTGGCACGTAAATGTTGGTTTTGAAGGATTAGATCTGTTTCTCTTGAAGACGTGTCAGCATGTGGTTGGGCAACAGCACTTTCAGTTCTGGAGTGTTTTACTGGTGTGGGAAATAAGCTGTTCCTCCCTCCTAACTGGAACATAGTATTTGAACTTAGTTTCAAATTATCGGTGTTTGGCTTGTTTGTTTTGGCTTTGTGCTGGTTCTAAGATAAACAGCTAATCCTTGGAGTAAAAATACTATGGTCTTACAGACCCAAAACATCTTACATGATGCTTTATGTTAGAGGAGGGTTTAGCTGCTTAATTGTTTGTGGTTTCTTAGCTGAGTTTTATTTACCCCAGGAGTTTACTGTGATTAAACTCAATACAGTCTTTATTTTCAGCTGTAGTATCAAGTGGAAGCTGCATTGTTTCCTATTTTTTTGAATCTTTTACGCCTTCGAGTTCTGTGCCAGATCAATCTATTTCTATTATCCAATCTACCCAGAACAGAGAAAAAAAGAGTACTATTTTCTGATAGTGTTAAACAAAATCCAGTCCTCAGCTGAGCTATAAACTGGCATTGTTAATCCTGCTGGCTTTTGTGTGAGGGTTTTTCTTTAATCCCTCCATAGAAAAGGTAGAGTACCAAGGGCTTTAGGGCTTTGTGATTTGTTTTTTTCCAGCTTCACTTGATGCTTTCTGATCCTTAGATCAGCAGTCACTGTGATTTCTGGGACAGTGATTTGGTGAACTGTTGTAAATATTTGTCATTTTAAAATAATATAATAAAAAAAGAAAAAAATAGAAAGGAGAAAGGTTTGGATGCAATTTTTAAATTGTTGTTATATAAGCAGTTTTTGAAAGTATTTGGTCAGATGTTGAGTATAAACAATGAAATAATCTACTAATTGCTAAAAGATATGTGAAGGTAATTCGCTGAAGACATGTTACAGGTTTGTCAATATTACAGATGTTCTTTCTAAAGGTATTTTTATTTCCATGGACAAAGACAGGGATAAAGTTGAAGGCAAACCAATTTGGGAGAATATTTACCAAATATGGTTGACTGTGTGCTTATGAAAAGTATTTTAGGCCTTCTTATTTCAGCTAGTGTTACTAATGATTTCATTTAGAAACAGAAGACACCCTCAGGTAAGAGAATTAATAAAAGGGTCCAAAGATGAAATCTGACAATTCAAATAACTAGACTGCCAAGGAGAATGTGTATTCGTCATTTAATATTTTTAGTAAATTGTGTGAAAACAATTAGATGTATGTTGTTAATATATGCATAAAAACAAATAAAGTGTTCTGTTAATATTCATGCTCACACAACATTAAAAAGTAGTCTGTCACCTTTTTATTTATTTTTTTTATCCTCTACCTCCTCTCTAGACTGCAAGTATATTGGCAGGTAACCCTACACTATTTTGGAGAGAAGAGTGTTTGGGGTGGTTTATAACTTTTCTATTAATCTGTTATTTAAAAGAAAATTGCCAAGGCTTCTAAGTAGAAATAGATAGTGTTTCTGACATTTTCCTCAGAATGTAGTGTAAGAACACCAAAGGTAGTTTAATTTTTCTTTCCTGTTTTGGTACTTGAGAAGAAAGGGATAATGTCAAAGTGAATGAATCCTTCAAGTAATACTGAATGTTTTGAGACTAATGACAATTCAAGGTAGCGCTTTAAATAGATTTTGAAGGAGCAAATGAAGTGTTCCCCTAGTATTCTCTATGCAGGTCTTGCAATTGTCACAATAAATACATCTGTAAAATGGATTTATATCTGCAAATAATCTTCTAATCTCAGTCTGCCGTAAGGCTGAACAACTGAAACATGTTGGCAGTGCTGGAAGAGCAGATTGTTGAAGCTGATACCGATAAATAAGAACAAAAATTCAAGTTTTATTGGAAATACAGAACAGAAATGAGTGATAGGAAAAAAATAGAATGGTTTACATTCAGCTTGATATTAGTTCTGGTCACAAAATAGGAGGTGGAAATCCTCCCTTACTGAAGTCCTCACTTCATGTTTTGATTAACTTGCAATGAATGGGGAAAGTAAAGGAAAACACATCAGATAATTTGGTGCCTGCATGAGCCATTCAGAAGGTACCACTTGTATTACTTTGGTTTGCTCACAAAGTATTAAGAGCATTAATTAGCATTACTGATAATAGTTAGCATGTTTCAAAAATATCTACAACATTTTAGTGTAAAGGTAACAGTGTGGTAATGGGTAGGTCTTAGAATGTTAACATGTGTGTATATGTTACAAAAATGTGCATATATTTGTTATACACATTTTTGGTGATATTTACTGATCCTGTTAATACTGGAAAGAGCTTATTTTAGTAGTAATGATTTGTGATGAGAATAGGATCAGAGGCTGCTGCTTATGTAACATTATTATTCTTACAGCTGTGTTTTTTCCAGGCATTTATTGTAAGAGGCATGAGAGAATTGATAGTTTTAGTTTTTTCCTAATAGAAATTTGGCTTGATATTGGAATGTATTTTTACATGCTTTGAAATTGTTTTTTATGTTTTGCTAAAAACCTGGGAACATCAAAGTTTTATGACTTATGTGGAAAAATGAAAACCAAGTATTGCTGCCAGACTCAGTTTTGTTCTCAATTAAGACAATGGAATTTCCTTCTTGTTACACCAAATAACTTAAAATGGAAAATATTGGGGATTGCTATGTTTTTCTTGGGTAATGGGTTCAGGGCAAAAATATGTGTTCAGAATTAAATGGGCATCAATTCCCCACAGCACAAGCACTAACAAATCAAGGCTTAGCTAAATAAGATAAATAAAACTAATACAAAATATTTTGTAAAATCAGTATTCTAGATGTAGTGATACATCATCATGCATTTGACACTTAACTATTTCTACAAATTAGGAATCTATACTAGCTTCAAAATTAGTACAAAGTTGATGTGGTAATAGTAACTAGCACACCTTTGGTTTTCATTTATCTGGAGGGTTTACATCTGCGGTAGGTATTTGAGGTGAGAAACTAGTTGTCAGAAACGTACAGTTGTGGAATTAAAAACATTGTGCCCTTTCTCAGTTATGTCCAGTTTTAGATAAACTGACTGTCAAGGCCTGGACATGTCAATTTGTGTTTGTAATATGCTGCATAGTTTAAAGTAGTTAAGTGAAATTATGCTTGAAGTTAACCCTGATTTGAGATTAATGGTAGACTCAACTTTTTAATTTAAAAATCTGTTTTGATTTTTCCCTGAAGATCAGAAGTGTTGTTGTACAAGAGTAATTGTTTCTTTGCCCTGACATCTAGATGAAATCATACTTATTTACAGCTAAACACATGAATTCAGCTTTGCTGTTAGTAGTCAAGAGAAGCTGTGGAACCATGGCTTGGTCTACATTAGTTAATAACTAAATTATTTGAGTCTACTACCCTGAACTTAGACCATTGTTTTAAAATGGGAAGCTGGTGTTGCAAAAACGGCTCTTGTGAGAACAGCTCAGCAAAATGTATATATTTCACTTTAAAATACTTTGTGTAAAAATAAAACATGTATGTTATTTTCAAAGGAAAATAGAAGGAAATTTAAAACATCTTTGAAAAGTTCTAGTTGCTATGTTGCTTGGTGTACTAAACCTAAATAGGAGTTACTCTCATTTTCCACAAATCAAGTTTTTAAGGAAGCATTAATGCATTTAAGCTTTGAGAAGTTCTGTTTCTAAACATGACTTTCTCTCATACGCATCTTCATCCAATACACCTTTGAAGGTCAACTGAAAAGACTTCAGATTAAAAGAGTGGGATTGGAATTAAGCAGTATTTTTCCTCTTTGGCTTGCTCAAAGAATATTTTGCATTTATGCGAAAGTAAAATGTGGTGATTGTTCTAAGTGCTGGTAAAGAATGAGAACAAGCAGTTTCTGTGATTTTACCTAAAGATTTTGTGGTGAAATAAAAGCTGAGAAGATGTGTGTGCATATATGTGTATTTTTGCACTTTGATTAACAGAATAGATTCTGAAAGCATGAGGGATGCTGTAACTACTAAAGTGACTGGTTTGAAATGGTTATTTCAGAGGAAAACCACATTTCAACATAGCAGAAGGTCCTGGGTATGCAGGGCAAAGAGCATTAGTAAGGGAGAGGATACGAACTTGTAAACAGAGGAAGAAATGACCTCTTGGTACCATGCCTGGGTTTGGGTATGTGGAATTACGTGAGCAGTGCTAGTAGTAGGTTCCCACAGGCAGCATCCTCAGGCAGTTGAAGGCATTAACGTGCTTTGCCAGGACGATGGGATTGCCTTCCATCCTTATCTCATCCATCCGCGTGCGGATGTAGCGCGTGTTGTTGGACTTGCAGAACGTGTCATCCGTGATGGTGGTGATGTTGTTGTACTGCAAAATAGAACATTTTAATAAATAGATACATTCACATGTGTTCAATGCATTTGTAGCTTATTTTTGCCATTTCCTATCCCCTACATACGGAAACAAATAATAAATCCTTGCATGGGAATTAGCAACTTCTGAATTTCTGGGTAGTTGTAGCCTTACAGATTAGAAGTTTTATTCAGAGGAGCATTGGAAAACTGTAGTGGGAAGTGTTTTAAAAGAGCGTGAGTTTGGTTTGAAGTGTGTAACTTTTCCTAAGAGAATGTTAAGGAAATCCTTTGGGAATACCTGAAGGTGCAGAATGCGCAGACTCTCTGGTAAGTTCAGGGGAACAGATTCCAGTGCGTTGTGTCCTAAGTAGAGGTAGGCCAAATTTGTGAGCTTCTGTTAAAAAAAGAAAGAGAGGTTACTGATGCTGGTATTACTTGAGGCAGAGTAACTCACGCCTGTTAGAATACACCAGTCATGCTTTTATGATCATATAGCCTGTAAACTGATGTAACAAAAAGCATTCTTTTGCTGTGAATGTTGTCTTCTATTTTATGAAGAAATTCACAGAACAGACCTATGTTTGAGAGATTTCAGTGTCAGCGTGTTGGTTATAAAACTTGAGATGACTATACAGCACTATATATATTGTTTATAAGTACTTCTGTGGTCCTCAGAACTGTTCTTGAACCGTCAATTTTTGAATTTTTTTTCCCATGTAAGAGAGAAAGGAAGTAGGAGAGCTATCTCATAGAAAAGTCTTTTTTACATGAAGGATGTGAGAGTCAGTGCACAAATAACCGATATTCCAGAGTGCCATAAAAGCAAAGCAAAAGCTGGAAAGCTGCTTCATCATCATTTGCTTCTTAGATTACAAAATATACAGAAAAATAATGTGATGGCAGACTGAATAGTCTGGTTACTAGTTTTGTTTACTTTGGTTACCCAAAGTATTGTTTTTTTTCTTACCTTGAAAGCATTTGCTTTGATTCCTCTGCTCTTGATTCTGTTTTGATTTGCATTAAATGTTGTTAGTTTGGGAGGTAGAACAGGAAGTTTTATAAGTCGGTTTTCAGCAAGAGAAAGTTCTTCCAACAGCAGAAGCTTTGAAAAGGCTCCATCTTCTATTTCTTCTATCCTATTTCCACTAAAATCAATTCTTCTCAAGGTAGCTTTACAAAAGAAATGAAAGTCTAAGTATTGACTTTATAATGGCATGTGAAATGTGTATGGCTGTATATGTTAAATGTTACACTGCAGCATCCAAATTGTGATCTACAAATGCAAATACTATTCAAAGATGGATAAAAGTGTCATTTGCATTTTCTCATGGCCTTATATTGAAAAATAAACAAAACCAGGGGGAAACACTCTGGATCCTTCCTTTTCTCTTAGAAGACCATATGATTTCAGATATTCATAGAATTTGTCATGCTGTAGAGTGAGATAGCTGGGAGAACTGTCCCTGGAGCATTTGAAGGAAAAATAGTGCCTGGTTATTTAAGACTGGCTGGGATGCAGAATTGAATTTTATTTTTAGCAATCTGCTCTTTCCCTAATTGTTTGGGTGTATTAAGATGTTTACATGGTCCAAATTGTGTTTTGATTTTGCCCTTACACATCTAAAACAGAAATGGAAATTGGGATGTCACTTACTAATGTCAGCAAAGTCTGAGGCTGCAATCCTTTTGATCTTGTTGAACCGAGCATAAAGATAAGCGGTTTCCTTGGGCAGGGGGGGCACGGCCTCGATGTCGATCTCCTCACAGTACACGGAGCCACTCAGGCACACACACAGCAAACACGTGGGGAGGTCTGAGAGCAAGGGGGTTTGAGCAAAATGTTAACAACTTATTCAATTCACTTAAGCTTGATGATGTAAATTAGAGTTTTCTCTAGTATCTTTTAAGGTTTCCTGTTGTTTTAAAAAAGCTCTATTTGCATCAAGTTCTGAAAATATTTCATAGTCTGAACTGTTTGGGTTTTTTGTTCTTTTTAATGTGCATTATTTCCCTGTGTATAATCTCTGTTCTTACCTGAGCATGTGAAACACTATTAATCGACCTTAATTCAGTTTAAGTCTTTAGCTGGCTAAGAGTATTGTGAATATGACAGCTGCAAGTCTGTGACCGTGTTAAAAATCCCATTTGGAACCATTCTTTAGAAAACAGAAATCCACAAGGAGAAACACCTGGTGGTGCACACATTAGGTACTATAACTGCATTGGAGCATTTCTGGCAGGTCACGCATTATTTATTCTGTGTTGTTCCTAGCTACTATTTTGTCTAAACCTTTTAATTAAAAACTCCAGCATTTATGTTTTTATACTATATTTACAGAACCACAGAATGATGTGGTTTGGAAAGGATCCTAAAAGTATTCTCATTCCAACACCCTGACACAGACAGGGACACCTTCCACTAGACCAGGTTGTTCAGAAGCCTGTGGACAAACTCTATCCGTTTTATACTGATATATTTTTACAGCTGTTTTTTTAAGTAAAGAGAGAAGCTTGTTCTAATGCAGTTTAAGACCATTATGGCTTGTCTTATTCCTCATGAACATTAGTAAAGTATCAGTAATTCCTGCTTTGCTTTAATCTTTTATGCCAGCAATATTCAAATACATACAGTGAATGTGACTTTGAATCCAGTTTTGTCACCAATGCTGTGTCCTGTGCTTTGTTTTCTGTATTTTGAGACTTTTGGTTGGCTTCCACCTTGGTCTGTCTGCAGTGCAGACAGCAGGGTCATTCCACTGGGTAATTGTCGCTACATAGCAAAATAAGATCTTCTACAACCAGTGAGGAGTTACAGGAGCAGCTAGCCAATACTGGGATGCCACCCCAGTACTCTTTTTCTTACAGCAGTACTGCAGAGAATAGAATGAAGATTTTGAGGTTTAGTTTTGTGAATATCATCATTTTTAGCCTTCAGAGTACTGCCCCATTTGTTTGGGTTTCGTTTATTTATTGGTTTTTCATATATTCTTGTAGGAAATGGAAAATGTTTGTCAAACAATGTTGTCGCTGTTAAAAAGGCAGCAGTTTTTATGCTTGTCTGTCTAGAAGCTCTGATGTTCTTGGAGACTTGTTCAGCTTTTGACAGGGGCTTGTTGACAGGTGCTGTTTGGCAATAATTACCCTTGAATGAACACTTTGGTGTAGACTGACAGGCCACTAGTCTTGCTTAATCATCAGTTATATTTGGAAGTTTAGATCACAGACACACAAAATAAGTGTGTCTTTCTCACTGCACTGTTTGGCAGAGAAACTTTGTTCCTTTCGTGTGTGGAGGGTATTGGGACTTGTTAGGAGAAATCTGGACATGTACATCAGAGCCTGAAGGAAACTTGGGCTAGTGAAGAATGTTCCTGATGGATTTTCAACATTGACCTCCCTGATCATTAGATGTAAACTTTGAGAACAGCCACTTCTTTGGAGAAATCTATTGAAATAATTTAAGCACATCATATTTCATCATCATTGGGTTAAACTGTGGAACTTAACTGGGGAGTGTATTTTGTTTTTCTTGTTTGTCTTGCCTAACTTATTTAACTTGGGTACATCTCAATGGCAAATATGACTGGGTAAGTCTGTAGGGATTCTTACAAGCTGTGCTTTGTATATTCAGAGTTTACCTGAGGATCCTTTAAATTTTTCAGCCTGCTTCATCAGAAGTTAGAAGATTTTCCACAGGAGATATGAAAGATATTCATAAATGAAAAGATTAATTCTATAGCATTTGTCATCCTTCACACCTTAGATTTGCATATTGAAATATGTTCTTTTGGAGAGCTTAGACATGACAATATTCATATCAGTTGACTTACTTGTATCCTTTGTTGCTGGGACATCGAGCTGGCTGTCATCCCTTTGCAATCTTAGGGAAGTGTCAAGAGAAACGTTTGTTCCATCCTTTGTGAGAGAGCAAATATTACTTTAAAACACAAACCCCAAACAAAAAGCCACAGAGCATTACAAGGATCTAGAATAACATCTTTTAAAAGTGAGCTTCCTGCAATGTAACTTCTTATGGCACTCAATTTTTAAAGCACTCTTATAGGTTGGATGACTGATGTGATGTATTGTCTCTTTTACACATGAACTATTCACTTTGAAAGGCAAGAAGGGAAGGTGCTGCCATTGCTCTTTAGAAAACTCGAGTTCTTTAGGAAGGGACAATAGATACAAAATAAAAATATAAAATATAAACTATATGGTGGGAAGGAATATGTAAGTGGTGGGTGTTTACAAACAGTGGAGTTTTGAAGATCAAGATTTTGCATATCATGCAAAATTCAGTAAGATTTTTCTGAGTATAAATTGTGTTTTCTTCTTGTTTTACCCAATAATCTCAGTAAAATGACTGAAAGATCCTTGGATTTAAAGCTATTCAGAATTCCTCCTGGAGATATTAATTTGTTGGGGTTTTTTTTTTGGTTTTTTTGGTTTTTTTTAATGGGGAACATTTGTAGGGCAGAACAAGACAATATGTTTTTTGGTGTGTGTGGCTATTGGAAACACAAGCAGGAAAGAACATTATGAGATGTGGAAGATGTTTTGCTTTAAATGTGCTTAAGGATCAGGCCCTGGCAGGAGCACAGTGCTCTGTTGGAGAGCTCTTTGCACACTGGGAGTGCTGACAAGTGAACCCCTTCTAGTTTTTTTTAATCCCCTCACTCTCTCCTCCTTCAGGCACATAGGTAATTCATCTGCAAGAGCAGTGTGCAAGTAAGAGCTTTCAAGCTACTTCTGATACTGTCTTTTATTTGGTATTAGTTGCTTGCGTATACATTACTGTGGGAATTCTTGTACTCTGCAAGACAAACCCCTCAGGCTAGACAGAAAGCCTGCGAAACAAATATCTTGGCCAGCCTCTGTAATTTTGACCCCTTTTTAGCCTGTGAATCATCTGTCCCTTGGCTCTTCCCTGCATCTGCCTCTCCAGGCTCTGGCTCTCGTTTGGACTAGGTTGCTTTGCCCTAGTGAAGTTTTAGGTTCTCAGGATGCTGGCAGCAGTTTGGCCATGCTGGGTGGAGGGAAGCTGGGGGTGCCAGCTCAACAGCCAATCTTCCAGAAGCTTTCTGCAGAAGGATTTAGCTCACATAGGTGTGTTGATTAGGCACATGAAGATGTGGACTGAGGGGTCTGTGCCAGTAGAGATTTCTGAGGGCATGGACTGGTAATGAACAGCTGCACTTGTATGGCTGCAGCTGGTTTGGCTCCTGAGGGACACTTAAGGACATCTGCTGACACAGCATATCTGTGCCAGGTGTAGATTTCCAGCACAGTCCTGACCTGAGCCACCAAAGGGCCTGCATGGGGCTTCTTAGCAGAATTCAATGTGCCACTAATCTGTGCCAGCAGGAAATGTCACCAAAAAAAAACTTGATAATTTGCAGAATACCTTTAAATTCCCAGAATTTAAAAATATTTGCTGATCAGCTATAAAAATTCCTAACCATGGAGTATCAGGGCAGAAGACTGTTTGAATTATAACCGCAAGTTCATTACTCGCATATGTAAGGAATGCACTGAAGGAATATTGGCAATTCCACCTGCCTCTTGCACTTCACAGACAAGAATTACCCATACAAAGCCACACAAATACTTTACATATAAACATTTCAACCATGCTCAAATTTCTGCAAAATAAGTGGTTCATCTTACAACACAAAAATCTGTAAAGCTGGCAGTTTATATTCAATGAAATGAGTTACTCCAGATGTGAGACAGCATCTAATCGGGTCATTCTGTTCTCTTGTGGAAATTAAGATTTTGTGTTTGAAATTGCTAAAATTTTATTCAAGACGGGGGTGGCTGTGGTTTCAAATAATCATAGTAATAAACTTCTTCTGGTGTTCTTAGCAAAAATGTTCTAACTGTGTGCTCAAGCATACAATAAGGAGTTAAATTTGTATGCAAGAGATTTCTGACTGGGCATGCTTGAGGAAATGCTTGGCACGCATTTCAGTTCCAGTTAACACTTGGAATATTCAGGGAGTAGAATTTGTACAATAAATGAACAGATCTGTTTGTGCACCCCATGATTTAAACAGGGAACACTGGCATTTGTATCGATGTAGTTGTTGCACATAAGGAGCTCATTTATTATTTTGCAATGAAAACATGTCAATGGAGAGCTGACCTGATGGAAATAATGACCAACTACATTCCTAGAATTATCCTAAGCAGAATTGTTGGCCTTCGGAAGACCTCTGGCTTATAGAACTGCCTGGAGGACTTTGATTTGTCTGTAGCACATCTGTTGGCACCATTTCTTTGTAGGTATACTCCTTGTTCCTTTACTGAAACAGCAGCAGTCTTCTGCAAACAATTTATTAATGAGTGCCATCCGATTCTGTGCCTAGCCGGTTCAAGTTAGCAGGTTTATTGTTTTTTTTAAAAACTTAGTTCTGAGTGGATAGTCGCCAATTAGTTAACAGTCATTTATATAGTGCCTTTTTCATAGCTTTGTGAAAACAGATTACTTCATCACTGTGGCAGATGTCAGATTTAAAAATACCTTAGATTTTTTTTTTTAATATAGATATATAGCTGTTTTAGTTGAACAGTGGAAAGCTGTAATTGAAGTAGAATTGGGAAATACTAAAAATGTATACAAAAGTGATTTTTCTATATTTGGGCTGCAATTTTTTACTTACTATCTTTTGCTGTTGTCTTATTTTTCTTGCTTATCAGACTAAGTTACTGTAGCAAGTACAGTTAATACTAATGAAAACCTCCTTGAGCTTTTCATACTGGGCTGTTACCACTTGGTTTGTATCAGTGGTATTTTCTTTGGCAGCTACTCTTGGGACAATTGCTGCTGGTTTTTCCCTCTGATCAGTGTTTTATCTCCTCTGAAGGTGTACTGGTTAGGTCTGAATAACGGTGTGAGGTTTGTAACTGTCTCTGGCAGCTGAGGCTGTGGGACTTCACTTAATTCTCCCCTGGCTTTGTGTTTCTGCTTTTGTGTTGAAATTAAGAGGCAGGAATGTGGAGCACCCAGCAAAAACATCGTTTGGAGATGCTGATGAGTGCACTGAGATATAAGGAATACTCTCTTTATTAAGACCCTCAAAGTGTTAGTGTAGGTGACTCCTGCAGCACTGGACATTCTATAGAACTTCAGCACTCCTGAACTGTTGAGTTGTAAAAAACCTAAACCACCCACCCCTGAAAAACTGAGGCAAGAAACTTGATAGTTTGGCAAGTCAGAAGAGAAACTGTGGTTTATACTGGCAGGTTATGTTCAATTAAATGTGGGGTTCCAATTATGACTTTGACATTTAAAAAAATAAATACAATCACTTTCCTTGTTTTTAGGCAAACTTATTGAGTTCATACAACGTTGTTCAAACTGTTGAGCTAGTAATTAATATATCCTATTCTTGAAATTCTTATGACTGTAGGCACATAAGTACAGCAGAGTTTAAATGATGCTTTAGCCTTATTTGTGCAATCCTGCCTTCTGTGGCTTACTCAAACTGTAGCAAGGGCAATATTTTTGTGGTTTTAGTTCAAGTGGCTTTCAGTATGTCTGAACCCACTGTATGTTTTCCTATATTCTAAGACTTTCCCATAAAACTCGCATGCACACACATAACACCTTTTTAATATAATGCTTAGCAGTTAAAAATATTAAAATTAAAATAGAAATAGAATACCTTTCTTATTAGCTTGGATTGCATTTCATAATCTTGTTGGGTCAGGCTTCCCATGGAAACATCTGTATCATACTCATAAAACTGGAGTGATTCTTGCTGTAGAGGCGGTGCTGGATTTACCAAAGGTACAAACACAAACAAAAAAAAAGTAGCCTGCAAAGCCTCCATTCCTGCCCAGAGCAATGTATGTGGCTTTCAGTGAGCTGGTGAAGATCTGCTCGTGCCTGGACTCTGGAGAACACTTTCTTTGGGACTGGAAATGAAAAGGCAATCAGTCAAAACAATATTTAAAGCCTAGAGGACTTGTTGGCAGAGATTTCTAACACATAAGGAACATGGAACAACTTTTAACTCTTGATATTCTTTAATTAGACTCTAACTTTATAAAGCCTGTTCTTAACATCAGAAGAAACTGGGAAATGATAAATATTTTCCAACTAATAAGGAAAATATTGTCTTACTTGCATTTGCCTGTTTCCCAGTATGTTATTTTTGTTAAAAGCAAGAGGATTTTGTAAATTTATGAAACATTTGGCATGTATGTAGGTGAACTAATTAAAATATGAGAAGTACAAATGCATTTTTCTTGATTGTCAAAATAAGAATTTTCAAACCTAAAGGCTCTATTACAATAACTTCTCATTGTCTTTTACTTTACATTTGAGATTAAAGAAGAGAAGGTAACTTAACATCCTCAGAATATTTTACAGGTTGTGTACTTCTCAGGCAGGAGAGGGGGAAGAGGCTGCAGGCATGATCTTTGAGACATTATAAACATGCATGCAATATGCTGAAAAATAAACTTTGCACAGTATTTTCCTCCTCTTTGCTGCAGTTTTATTTAAGCTCTAGGTTAATATACTTTTAAGAAAAAAGTCCACCTACCTTTTAAGCAGATTCCAAGCTCTTCAGTGAAAAACCAGATATCCTTATCTATAGTTACTCTTTTGTCAATGTACTTTAGGTTCAAGTTATGAATTATATCCAAATTGTTGAAATGAATACTCTCTCAACGTTTGACAGTCTGAAGAGTGCTTTCCATGGGGTATAAATGCTTTGCCAGCATTCTCTCCCCAGGGTGAGAGGTAATATCCTGGAGCAGGGGGTTGTACTTTGCATAACATTTGCAAATGCTAAGCCTGTGTAGCTCATCCTCCTTTTGGTGTTCCTTGTTAAAATGGCAACTTTCTGCTTTGGGGAGATTTGCTCTTTATAATTGTGAAGGCTTTTCCTATAAATCAAATATTAATTGTGCAAACTGGAGGTCTCCAATAAGGCATGTGTTATCCATTTTGTGAAATGCTTCAGCTAAGAGACAAAGCAGCTGCTTTCTGAGACAGAGGTAGAGCCAAAACACAACGTCTGTTGTATTAGTCACATTTTGTGAATAGTAAAATGTTTTATTACAAGTTGTGTATGTTTAGAGAAGTTTCACCTACCTATAAAATGGAAACTTTTCAGTCTGAAGAGTTCAGGAAAAATATTCTTTGGAACTTCTCGTGTTTGTGTTGAGATTTTTTAGACAATCAGTGTCTAAATGCCTCATTAATTGACTAATTAGATAGTTTATTGAAAAATTGAAACAATTTATTATGGCATCTCACACAATAAATACTGGCTTGGAGTAAGGTTCTGTTTCAGTTCTATAGATAACTCAGTAAATGCTGCCCAGGTGTAGAATTTCCATCTGAACTATGAGCAGCAGTTTTCTGGATTTGTAATGCATTTCTTCCTCCCCCGTCCTTTTCCTCATTATGAATTTCTGGCAGTCAGCACAAATGGGAGACAGATGACCAACTTTGAAAGTTTATAGAGTAGCTTTCTCAAGTCTTTAACAAGTATGTAGCAATAAAATCTAGTGGGAATATATCCAGCTTTATATTTCTATTTTATTGTCATACCTTTTTTCTTTTTTTTCTTTTTTTTTTTTTTCTAGAGTAATATTGGTGATAAACTGTGGACATTTTGGTTTAGTTTTCTTTTAAGTGCTGCCTTGTTTAGCAGCCAAATGTTTGTAGTAAATCTGCAGATTGGAGAGTGACTACAGCCAGTTGCTCTCTAAAATTTTTTAGGGTTTATAATACTACCAGTTTCTGAAGTCATTAGGATTTTATAAAAGTATGTGTAGTTCAGTTCATATGCAGATTTAACAATGTGATAGTTTGGACTTGAAGCTTGCTCTAGGATAATGCTGTAACAATATAATGGAGATGTGATGGGAGGAGGCTCAGTAATAATGGAAATTGGGCCCTGAATCCCTTTGGATGCTCTTCTGCTGGAACAATAAGGACACTAGGAGTTTGGAAGTGCTTGAATAAGTTGCAGTGTCAGTACCATCTTACCATCCCTCCTGGCTTCATGCAAGTCTGGGAAGTAATGACACAGCTTTGCTTTTTACTTACCCTTTCCAGCTGTCACTCCTCTGCCAAACATCCAGGTTAACATTGTCTCTGGGGCATCCAGCTGTTTTCAGTGCCTGAATAATAAAAGGATAACTGTTCTAACGGACAAAAAGTATTAAGTATTGAAGCTGAAAGCAAAAGATAAGATATTAAATATATTTGTCATATTCTTATGATAATTTATTTCAGAAGTACTGAAATCCTAGATTTCACAGCTATGTACATGGAATGTCTTAGGAATAGCTTTATCTCTTTCTTATGCATGACAGCTTTAAAAAATGAGGGAAAATTGCTAGATAAATGAGGTCTTGAAAATGTAGGAAGTCTTCATTCAAGGAAACTCTTGGTCTTCAAGGGGAGAAGAGGCTCCTAATTGTTAGACAACTTCAGGAACAGCTTCTGCACAAAACATTGTGAAAAGTCTGTGTTCATCAGGGTCACAAGATTTTGGTTGTGCGCTTATCACAAAAAGGTTGCGGTGTGTGTGCTCTCTGTAGTACAAGCACTTCTCAGAAAGTCATGAATATTTCCTTACAGATACATTCAAAGAGTGAGATGTTAAGTAGTTCATTTGGCATGACATCATCAAAGGGTAGTTTGATGGCATTACAGTGCCAAGTAAAGTAGTAATCTTGTCCCATATTTTGTCTGCCTTGTCATCCCTTGTGTCAGGAAGAAGAAAATATATCAGCAAATAATGTCAGATAAAACCAGTTTTTTATCTGAGCACGTACCAGATGCTCACATCAGCACAGGGGTGGGGATGGTACAAGTGGCTGCAAACAAGGAAGGGGGAGTATTGCTTTATTCCTGCTCAGAGTAACTAGAAATAACCACAATATCCCAGTCATGTGAGATGAAATTTGTGGTTAATATGCATTGGCAGTAGGGGAGCTCACAGGAAATACCCTGGCAAGCAGAGAGTGCTTTCTAGGCACCATTAGTGCTTGGAAATTGGATGTGTAAGTGTCTGTTGCTTGGACTCTGCCTACAAGGATCTATGTACTTGGAAGGCGGTTTCTTTTCTGGAAAACTAAACCTGCTGTGTTGTTAACTCGTTGAGCTCCAGTTTCTGAAAGGGCCTTGATAGCGTGTTTATGGTATGTTTTCTGATTTCCCTGTGATATCTCATTTGCACTGTCTGATTTCCCCACAAAATACTTTCACTTGAAGTGTTAGGCATTTGAAATGGTTATTTTTACTAATTTTGTACACATGGAATCATGGCTTGAATTTGAACAGTAATAATTTCCTTCTGATTTGCAAGGATATAAAATGAAGCTGAAGGTGTAAATGAACCACAAGGCTTCTTTTCTTGTAGTGGATGGAACCCAAGCCAGTCTAACAGGGATACTCTGGGTTTGGTCTCTGGATTCTGCTCTCAGAAAAACATAACTTTAGGTGAAAAAGGTTGCCTGTAGAGTACATGTAAAATTTGTTCCCCAGGGTTGCCTTTTGTCACATTAGACAATGAAGAATCAAGAGCTTTTAGGAAAGAAAGTGAGAAGTTGGATGGATATGGATGGCAGAGATAGGAAAAACATAAGAGAGCAAGACAGAAATGGAGCAAGAGTTTTCTTTGTGTTGATCTCCAAACTACATGTTGCTGACCAAATCTTCAGCATCTGGGAAAGAATCTAGTATTTAGTGCTGTTTATATGTCAATAAAAGGAGGGGTAGGCTTTCCTTTGTGTAAGACTGGTTGGAAATGACTTCTTCAAGGTGCTGGAGGAATTACATGGGAGCAGGGGCTGACACTGCCTATGTAAAGACTTGGGTTGTGCAATGGGAAACATTGGAAAAAGAAAAATGAGGAGGAAAAAACATAGGGCCTTATCTCTGGGGTGCAAGGGTTAACAGGGCTAGGCGGCAGCTCTAGGGAGAGTCCCATAAAGTTGCTATTAAGATATTCCTTAAGATATTCCTTATGAAATAAACCAAAGAGGAGATTTTTTTAAATAACTCAGGTTAGTTCTATATTTAGGCAAAGAAAGTGTATTTTGCAGCTGCTTAAAGACCTTGGCTTTCATCTTGTATCATTGTCTCTACAGGATGATATTGCAAGTTGTGTAGTTTGAGTTTTTACTGTTTATAAGTGTTCTTAGAAAAACGTAGTATGGATTATTGCTCGGCTGACCTGTGTGTATGGTGAATGCTGGGAATCACTTATACAGCATGGTCAAAAGCCTGTGTTTTCTCTTGGCCAGACATTTGTGTGGGACAGAACGAGATAGTGACAAAGTAGGAAAGCTTCTAAAGGTTCCTGGGCATTTATAGACTTGGGCACAATGCTGAATTTTCTTTTGTGTGTGGTATTTTTGGCTCCATGGGGAAGGTAACATGTTCAAGATTCCTTGGCATAACTCTTGTGCAAAGTGTGATTTAAACACTTCAAAATGTTGACCAGCTGCTCTGGATTGGAGTCTTTGTAGTAGAAAAGGTTTTGTAGAGGAGAAGACAGTTGTTGCACCAGCCTGAAAACGTGTATAGAATGATCTGCAAGCAGTGAGATGTAGATTTATTGTTAAAGAGTGCAAAAACATTAAGTGATGTTAAAACTGAACTCAATGGTTCTATTTTTATTATTTTGTAACCTAAAAGAAATAACTTTTTGGAATGGTTTTCTACACAAGTTTTATTTTCTAAAACACAGGCCTTTTCTGCTTGATGTTTGTGTAGGGTTAGTTCTACTTTCTAAAACTTATTTCTTTGGCACTGCTGCATAAATAGGTGATATAAAACTTCTCTCTGACTCCTGCATCGCCCTCTGCTTTTTGCTGAGGTCCTGACACAGGGTGTAAAAATAATTTTAAGGGAGTTGAATGCCAATGCTTATGATGGGGTTACATTTATTCTGGGAACTAAAAGTATCCCAAAGGGAGGAGGGAGCAATCTCCTGGTTTGTTTGCTGGTTTGAGGACTGATGGAGGTACTATGGAAGAGTTATTGTGTAAAGCAAAGTCTATTTCAACACAGCATCCTTGAGGGATGCAGGGGGGTTCAGAAGTACAATTCCATGTGAAATAAATGTCATTATGTCTTAGACAGAAAACACAGAACATTCATCAACATTCAGAATCACCAGAAAAAGTACCCAAGGTGAAATAGTTATGCATAAACACCTCCAGTATTTTTATGAAAAGTTGAAACAATTTCCAAGGCTCAACAAATTAAATTAATTTAGGTCACTGTTAGGGCCACCAGCTGCAAAATGGAGACAGCTGAAAAATGACCTAGTGATTGTATGAACATCCTTCCATATGTTTCTGATTTATAATCAGAATTTTTTAAGGCTGAAGGCATTACCTTTATTTCTTGCATTTCTGGAAAAGAAAAACTCCTTTTATCAGTTACTGTGTTACAAAATAAATAAAGCACATTGTAAAAATCATGCACAATATTAAACAGAAAGCAAACTGTGGTTAACAAATGCAAACGATAACCAGAGTAACAGTGCTATTTGCCCAGACCCCTCTGTCAAACACATGTTCTCCTGAACTTTGCTATATAACATCAGTTATATCCTGAAACAAAAGCCAACCTACTGCAATTTATTACAATTTCTTAGAATTCCTTCCAGAATTGGCATTACTTCCTTGTGACAAGATCATCATTTGTTGAGAGCTGTTACTATGTCCACAGGGACACACTTGAGTCAGGGCTCCAAGAATCATTGGTCTTGTCCATATTTTACTTCAGTGTTCTGATCATCTGTTCCTTGTGTTGTTCTTAGCATCTGCTCTACTCTCTGTGTTCATGGCTCCTCTTCACATTTATCTGTTTTCTTTGTGTTGTACATTTATAATAGGGGAAGGTTGGTTGGTTTTTTTTCTCTGTAGATTATGAATTAATGCAATGAATTACAAGATTAAGTTATTATTTATTTTCATTTTAAATTATTTAGATTGTTAGTAATATAAATTTTGGGCAAAATAGCTTTAAACATTAAAAGTGTTTGTATTTGTGGAATCCCATAACTTGCAATAGTATATACGCAGTTTAGCTAATAGCTGAATAGATCATACTCTTGCAGCAGTGCTGGAATATTATTGTGAAATCTCTTCAGTGATTTTTTTTAATTTTTGGGGTTTTTTTGTTAAAAATATAGTATGTTCCCCTTTCCTGCTTTTTAGGTAGGACATGCCTATGATTATTGCTCTCAATTATCAGGTTGGGAAACAAAGAAGGAAATGGATTAATACTGTAAAAGTGGAATGTGAATATGTTAAATGAAGTCAGAAAACATGAACTGGAAAACATCTGTTTTCTATAAGGGAGTTTCTGTTTGCATCCATGTAACTTATCAGAATACTGGAGCAAAGTGTAAAAAAGCAAAAAAGTGTCAAAAAACAAAATATCTTATCACTCTTTTGAGGCTACAGGAAGAAATGTAGACAGTTGGATTAAACTACTGTTATTTCTCTGTTTTTTTGATTTTTATAATAATTTTTTGTGGCTGGTGCTTCATTTGAATTGCTCACGGAGATGCATAGTTCCAGATCAGGCTTTGTTTCTGTATTGTGACTGTGCCTTAAAAGACTCATTAATTTGTTTGATGCTTGTTAGGTTTTGCTGTTACTGATGAAATAAACAACATGTTTAGTTCTTAGTTTAATAAACTATTTCCTTCTTTAAAAATACTGTTTAATCTGAAAGTAAATACCCGAGCAAACCTGAAGCAAGTATGTTTTGCTACTATATCAAGGCGGTAGTAGTGAGGAGCAGTTCAGAATGTTGTCGTGGTTCAGGATAGTGAGAACACAGAGCTGGGTGTGGAATTAGTAATAAAGTGTACAATATCCTGTCTCCAGCAATGCCCATAAACAGATGCTTTGGGAAGACTGAGAACAGCACAATCACTTATGATCCTTGTCTCTATCCTGTCTTCAAATGTTCTTCCATTCTCCAGCTATTTTCAGCTCAGCACTTTTGTACTTACTGTGCTTTAACAACCTTTAATGGATCTCCTCCAAGGAATACAATTACTTTTCCAGTCTTTTCTCGACACCATGTCTAAAATTGCTGCTCCATTCACTGTGGTCTCAGGTACATTGGACATAAGAGCTTCACTTGATGGCTCCTTCCCTTGTACTGGAGCAGGCGTTCCTCAGACCCTTGGTGTTGATGTAACTCGTGATTTTGTGGGTATCTTCTGCATCCCCCTTCAGCCATCTCTTTGCTGAGCTGCCGAGTCCTAGTGCATTCCGTGTTGTTTATGTAGAAGCCATTCCTTACCTTTGGTGACCTCATTACCTATCTCTAATCCTTTTCTAATCATGCCCTATGTAATTACACCAGCTTCCTGAGGCTTTGGAAATCAATACTGTGTTTAATGTCTGAGTGAGCCACAGGTTTACAGCAGTGTCTTGATGTCTCGTTTTCCATTTCTCTCTAGTTACTATCTACATTTGAGTTTCCTTTTTATGACTACTGAGAGTAAGCCAGTGTTTTCATTTAACACTTATTGCTACTGAACCACTTCTGAGTCTTGCTCCTGAGTGATGTTGGTGAGGTCATCCTTTGTTAGTTTTAATGTAAAAATAAAATCATCATTCCATGGACATCACTTCTCATTTAACAGTGATGAGCTTCACTGCCTGTTTGAGCATCCTGAGGACCTTTTACAGCCATTCTTCAGCAACACTTAGCAGTTGCTGGCATCTCTTTTCAGCCTGGTTTGTCTATCACTTGCTAGCATTTTAAATGGAATAAATTCCAGCACAGACCCTTTGCAAAGCTCCTACCTGTGGGAACACTTCCACAATAAGAACTGACCATTTATTCTTAGGCTGTTTCTTATATTTTATTTAGGTTTTGTTTGTACTGTTGCCTCTTAATCTGTGGCAGTTTAATTTCCTTAAAAACGTTTACAAATTTTTGTAGGCCGTTTGGACCAGGATCTCCCTTTTCCACATTCTTCACAATTCCCTCAGAGAACATAAAGATATTTGCAAGGCAAAAACATAATGACTTTTACAGAAGGCATCCCCAAGGCATCCCCAGTGTTACCAGAGCAAATTGCATTCAGCTACATATCCATTAATCCAGTACTTTATAATAAATTCTCATTTCTCTAAGGCTACCAAATCTTGACTTCCCTGTGCACTGTAAAAGCCTTTCTGGAATAAGTGTTCTATTTGCCACAGATGAGATCTGATAATATGAACTGAAAGAAAAGTGAGTTATAATAGTTCTGTTTGTAATACAAATCTCATGTTTCACTTGAATGAGTTAAGTGTAATAAGACAGCTCTGAAGTTTTCAGTTTGACTTTAAGAAATGCATATAATGAGTTGCAGCAGTCAGTATCTTGAATTCTACTTTAAAATTACAGCTAAGCTTTCATAAGCTTTTCTTAAGTTTTTAAAAAGCAGAAAGCTTGTGAAAAAAGATATAATATTTGTACTATGGCTGGATAATGTTCTTTTATTTTTAAAGTTGAGCAAGCCTTTCAAAAAAGCCTCTTTTAGATTTGCATTTTGTGCACCATTCATTTAAAATCTGAAATAGTTGAAAGGCTCCCTAAGGTTAATATACTACATGTATATATTAATAAAGCTGTAAAGGTATAGATATCTATAAATTCTTGTATATACTGTACATATATGTTATTGAGTATGTAAATGAAAGAATGAATACATGCATATGTTCCTTATTGATGAACCCAGAGGTATTTGAGAGCGATAAATGTTAAATTTTTTTTTTTTTTAAGAGGAAGGCAGATTGTGTGGCACTGTAAATTTGTGGGGTGAGCATGAAATATTTTGCTATGAATACTCTGTTCAGAATGCAAATAAGAAAAAGGGGATGGAGAGGAACAGATTTCTTGAGTTTGTTGACTGAAGATCCACAACTCAATAATGACAGACTAAATTTTGTACCCACAAATTCTTAAAGCCAGTTGTCCTTAAAGACTACATCTATTCTTAAAGTTTTTATTCATAACTTTACAATAAATCTCTTCCTCTTAAAAAAAAAAAGTCATTAAGTATTTTCATTTTTCTTAATATTTCAGTCAATACATCAGAAACCATATATATGAAGATGGCCTTAAAAAATAACTGAAATTCTAAGAGGAAAAAATTAAACCTGCCTAACTTGTTAGAAATTCTAATAGAAATCTGATTACATTGTACTTTAAGTGTAGGACAACTAAAAAGACTACATAAAATTATGCCAAGTTGGTGGTATGATGTATGAATGTATTACTTGCAAACTTTGAATTTTGCTGTGGAAAATGGTGATTTTTTTTCCCCTTACAGCTAGTAAAGCTCTATCAGGGAAAAAGTGCTGAAAAATAAAGAAGGGAAAGAAAAAAAGCAATAAAGTGCTCTACAGTGTTAGCTTCCCCTGTAGTTACCTGTTTCTAGGCACAAGACATGACATAAAAAAAGTGCATAACTCAGTTTTCTTCAGGTTACTTAAAGCAATGTTGATTCTATTTTGAAGCAGAATACAGCTGATTGGTATTAGCTGTGCAGAGGGATAGTCTAAATTAGTAGTTAAAAAAACCTGCAATGCTTCTCTTTATTCCTGTTCTACTTGATGAATAATTCTAAATTAAAAGATTACATTAACTTTCTATGTATCTTCTAAAATAACATGGGCTCAAGCATAGGGAAAATATAAATGCTAACGGTTCAGTTATGATAATGCACATGCTTTTCCCTCGATCCTAGCAGCTTGGTGAAAGATTGTTTATTGCCTGTGTTAGTAATAAGCTGAAATCTCAGTTGAAAGATTGTGATACAAGTTGAGGTACAGCCAGAGAACTAAATATTATAATACACCTTGCCGGGAGACTTAAGACAGTATGGGGACGGTTTCAAGTTCCACATTTGTGATTTCCTCGTCCAATTAGAAATTGGAAGAAGAAAGATCTTTATTTCTGGGAGATGTGAAGGAACCTTGTGTTGGAAGTCTTCGGTGATCTTATCCACTTGTCCTTTTCTCTAGTGTGTCTCTTTGCTTCTGCTGTCAGCAGGAGGATGTAGAGCTGGATGGACTTTTGGCCTTGATCACTCGTTCCTAGCAAGTCTGACACTGATTTTTATTTTAGTACTTTTACAATTGGATCACTTCAGAACAGAGAAGCTTTTCAGGTCAATTTTCTTTCACACAGGCTGCTCACCCAAAGGTGAGTCCATCAGCAACCCAGCTTCTGTGTCAGACTTTTATCTAATGCTCAGGTGGGGGCTCTTCGTTCCTAGTATTGTTTTTTACTACACCAATGATAGGACATTTACCTACTTCAAAGTCCTATCTCCACTTTATAGATGCATCTTGAATATCCCAAACTATCCCATTGTTCTAGGATGGACATGAATAACCCAGACTAATGAAAAGTTTCCATGTGTCTGTATTAACAATGATGACTTCATTGATAGTAAGGATGAAAATAGCTGTCTTCTGCTTCATGATCTTCTTCAGTTTCTTGATTGAGTGTTTCATGATTGTCTTCTGCTTCCTGGAATTCTTCTGGTGTTAGAAACCGCCGAAACACCGGTGTTCTGAGTCGAGTTGGTCTGTTGACAGTGACATTTTGCTCTCCATAATAAATGGTTCTGATGAGAGGGAAGCAGAAGAAGGCGTAGGTGCTGATCGGGCTCGTGAGCTTGTTCTGGTCCACCCGTATGTAAGTTAACTGATGGATGTTCAGTGGGTCCAGTGTTGGACACATCAATGTCACATTGATGTCTGTAAGAGAAAAAATATTAATCAATTAAAATGCAGAAAGTGGTTATATTTAAGACCTATTACAAAGGTGGTACTTATGTTTTGAAATTTAAAATGGAAAATATTTTTGCACAGCAATATAAGCTTTCTCTGTGTTTTAAATCAGTTTTCTAAATGACTCTGGTATCAGTTTGGGGGTTTGCAAAGTATAAGGTTGTGGGGTAAAGAAAAAAAATAAATGTGACTACCACTTCAATTTTTAATTATTGTTTTATGTGAATGAAATATTTTCATGATTCCTTTTCTTTGTATGTTTTTATGAGTTCCAAATCAGAAGCAATTTCCAAAAATATTTTAGCTTGTTATATGAAAAACTGTTAGTAACTTTTACAAAGAATTGCAAATTAGGGGTAAGCTTAAAAATTAAATCCTCTCTAATTTCAAATCGGTCTCAAATGACTGAGGATGTGTTTATATTGCATCCTGAAGAATATAAGATGATATTCTCCCCCCACTCCTCCCATGACCAATGCCAAAATCCGCTAAGTTTATTGCTTTTTACAAAGTTTAACCATCAACCTACTTTCAATTTCATTGCCTTCGATGTACAAATGCTGCAGACTTCTTGGAATATAGAATACTTGTTTCAATTTGTTATGTCCAAGATTAAGTTCTAGAAGGTTGGGTAGATTAAAGGTGTTGTGTGGAATGTTCTGCAGGTTATTGTGGGACATTCTTAGAGCAATAATTTGGGGAAGTCTGTGGAAGTAGTTTTCTGGAATATGAGAAATGGAGTTATTTTCAAGAGAAAGATGCCGCAGTGATGATGGTAGATCAGGAGGCATAGTCTGCAATTTGTTGTTGCATAAATTGAGCTGCATTAAATTTTTCATGTTGGAAAAGGGTTTCTCTTTAAATACTGAGTCATCAAGTAAGTTATTGCAAAGGTCAAGCATGGTCATGTTGGGCAATCCTTCAAATGCATTTCCAGGTAGCCGGGAAATTTTATTGAAACCAAGGAGGAGTCTCTCTAGAGAGCTGGGCAGAGGGAATGGAAATTCTTCTAATTCATTATGTTGTAAATGAAGTTGCACTAAATTTGAAAGTTTTGCAAAAAGACCATGGTCAATCATATGGAATTTAATTTTGTTGTAGCTGAGGTTAATTTCCCTTACGAAGGTGACATTAGTGAATGGTCCTGCAGGCACAGCTTCAATGTTGTTGTTTTGCAGATAAAGTTGTTGCACATGACTGGGGATGTTTGGTATTGTCTTGAGTTCCCGGTGATCACAGTACATGGACAAGGGAAAAGCTGGTGGACAAAAGCATTCCCTGGCACATTGAACTGGAAAAGGAAAACGAGCAACTTCAGCTTGGGTGTTTGGGTTAAAATAATATGGAAGTTGATGATCTGGCTCCCCACCATATTCATCCTCAAAATCATAGTCTTCATATTGACAAAAGACCAGAGCAGCCCAGAGGAGGTGAAAAATCAATAGCTGGCACAGAATCCCCATATTTAAATTTGTATGTTGTGACCTGTTGATGAGAAGAAACATTTTTAGATAGCCATAAAGTAAATGACATAAAAGTTTTAAGAAGCAGCAATATATAATGAAGTAAGTAGAATAAGGCCTTTTTTTGGCAGCACTGTCTGTGACATTATTAGCAAACCCACATTTTGATCTGTACTTTTCATGTAAAAAACATAAATAAATTGACTGTCCTTTAAGTAAACACAGGTTTTCTGGTCTGAGTTCGGACAAGGAACCTGTGCTGTGCTTGGTACAGAAGGGTACCGTAACAAGATTCGTTCTATAAAGGGAACATTTAAGTAGATTACTTGGAAATATTGTGTATTATGTAAAATAGAAATTTACATGGCTTTGTAAATTTTATGTTCTGTGGCATTTTGTGTTTTTCTGTTTTCCACAAAACATGACTGACTTAGTACTGTATGTTGATAATATAATGTGATTTTTCTGTTCCCATTATGTAGTTAAATCCAGTACAATTCAACCATTGTGCACTGCACGTGGCATAAAATCTTCAGTGATAAGTTTGCTTTGTAATCTTGTGCTTCTGTAATGAAATGCTCTTTACAGATGTGAACTAATTTACCTTCTAAGTACCCTTCTGAGGTGAAATCCTGATGCTGTGAAAGGGAAATAATCTTGCAGGTCAAATTTCTGATGCTCAAAGCCAGTGTAACATTTTAGAGCACTTTTTGCAGTCAGAGAAACCCTGTTATTTGGCAGAATAAGAGTTGTGAATCATGTCAAGCTTTCAACTTAAACAGTAGATGAGTCAAAATGTTACATTGCAGGTCAAACCACAGAAATCATGGAAAAGTTTGAGACTTTGCTCAGTATACTACAAGAACCCTGAAGTAGAAAGAGAAAAGCAGATATTCTGGGTTTTTTCCCTATATGTTTCATACCCAAGAGACTCTCTGTTTCCTTGTTAATCTCTGTATTTGTTTACTGAACACTATCAGTAACAAAGGAGATGAGATACGTGGTTATTTCTGATGATTCCTAGTGGTGATCACCCAATGCATGATGTATTCTATGAACTGAACGAGAGAGACAGAATTCTAAGAAGAAAAGTAGTAACAAACTCTTGGAATTTAATGCATCCTTGTAATCATCCTGTGTGGCCCAGACCCTGTGTGTGCCAGTGGCTGGGCATCATCATGTGGCATTTGCCGAACCTGCATATCTAACTTTGCATTTGAATGTAATCAAGCTTCATAACTGATTAAAACCTTAAAAAGAGATTTGAGTGGAGTCACTTGTTTGGAGCTCCGTTCTAGCAGGTCCTTTGCAAAGCCAGGGACTCCATATCCCTGCAGCATCATGGGATGTCTGAGCTAATTAAGCAATTAGCAGAGTCTCAGAGCAGCCTCGCACTACCAGTGCTGCTTAAATGCACTGTGCCCAGAAACTGTGCAGGCACTTGCTGGGCTGTGCTTTGGGAAGGATTCACTGGGCTTCAGATTTCAGGCAATGTGTATCAGAATTTGAGAATATCCTACGACCTTCTAATCAGTCTGGTTGGTGTCTACATATGTAAAATCTGTCTCCGACTCCTGTGACTGCCTTCTGGTTTTGAGGCACAGATCCTTACACAATCTGTCCCCCTTGCTCTTTGTTTCCTTTTGATTCCCCCCTCTTCAGTTTCAGTCCAGAACTTGAGCTTCACCTTCTGGTTCTATTCTCTCAGCACTTCTACTCTATGTCACAAAAATTCCAATTAATAATTTTTGTTCTCAGTGCCACAACTGTCCTTAGAAACCAAGACAAACAACTCTGGAAAGTTGCGCCATTCGAGGAATAAGGTCTTTATGGAGTCGATCCACTTGCCATGTGGAGAATGTGAAGAGAACTCACATCATGTCAGATGAAATGATAAATAAGAAGTAATAGGTACCAAAGTCTCCCACAGGTTTTATGGAGAGAGAGGAGCTGGTTTTGAGGGGACCTTTTTATACCTTGGCTATAGGGGAATATCTTATTGGGAGGATAGTAACTGTCCTGCGAGGCTTGCAGGTCGTGTTTCAAAGCACTGAGGCACTGACACATCCTCATGAAATATTTCCAAGAATTTAACTAGCTTTAAAACAGTCATGTTAGGTGAAACTTGATAACAGGAGATGCAAGTCAGGCACACACAACATGATAAAACACATAATTACAACACTGAAAAGAACAGAAGATCTTAAAAGCTTCTCTACTATCTGTAAGAAGCTCAGGGTTCAGTAACTGTATTTGTAAGCAGTTTACTAGCTGAAAGCTAAATATTATATAACATGCATGAATCACTTTTCGCTGAAAAAATAACGCAATAGATTCATTTTATTCCTGCTTACCAAGAAAACTTACTCCTTGGAAGTCCGAGAAGTTCAAGTTGTAGAAGGCAGCAAGTTCTTGTGCTGGTGAAATCATCTGAGACATAGCCTACCCCAGCTGGAGGAACAAAAGGTCTGCCTAAGCCATATTTTGTGGTGAGGAGCCTTGTGGGAAGGCAACACAAAATAACAGCCTTGGCCCCTCTTCTGATTTGCCAGTAAAATTTTTTTAAAACTGCTTTTTGCCACATCATCACTTGCTGTAGATGCTATGTCATAAGGCTGTGAAGCAATTCCTCCTTTTGTTAAAATCGCTTCAATATAATTGGCAGAATTCTTTCAGTGTTACAAACTCCCATTAGAAAAAAAAAATAAATTTTTACAGAAGTTATTAGTTCATAGTGCGGGTCAGCTGCAGTGATTCAGTTCTGCAAAGAGTTTGTCCTCTGAGGATGAAGTTAAGAAACAGTAAAAAAATTAACCTTACCAAAATCAAGGGGAGCATGTGCTATAGAAAAGCTCTTATAAACATCTTCCTTATTTTTTTCCCCCCAGTGTCCATGTTCTGTCTCCTTCCTGTGAAGGAGTTGTGCTATGCAGTTCTGTCGGTGTGGTGGTGTTAAAGTTCAGCGTTCACAGTAACTTTCCAGCATCTTTTTTGCTAAGTTGTGTAGAGAGAGCATAAATCTTATGAAATGGGCAAGTATGACATGAAGCATAAACCCTTTTACTCAAGAAAAAATATCATGTTTTAAGAGGAATTTTAAAAAAAAGGTACAGTTATCTGCCTTTGCTGCTATATCATACTTAAATAACTGTGATATGTGCAAAAAAGAGGAGAAAATGGACAATTTTTGGCGAAGTGATTTAAGTGTATGATTTATCCAAAGCATTTACTTATGCTTTTGGTTTGGTAAAAAAATTACATTATTTCAAAATCTGTTCACAAGGAAGAATCTGGTTCTTAAAAATTCTTCTTAAAAAAGTGCTTTAGAGCTATCATATTTTAAAAAATAATGCAATAGAAAGTAAGATTTACTTTTTTTGTCTTTGAGCTTCTTGAAGCCAATAATTTGCTCGACCTTTTCAAGCTTTTTCTTTGATGCTGAGGACAAGAACACGCTTAAGAAGATAGATCATACGTGATTCTAACATTTGGGGTGTAAAGAAAAGCACCAGAAGTCATGACCAAAACGATATTGTAGGAGTTGGCAATACTGGAACTAAACTACAGCAGTCATGTGTTTATGTAGAGAATACAGAATACAAAGGAGAGGTTGAAAGAGAGATTAAAACTCTATAATCCTTGATTAATGGTACCACAAATACTTGAACAGCTACATTGAACCACTAAATTTTTTAAAAGTAATTTTTTTTTTAATTACTAATGAATACATTCAAAATGAGAGAGGAAAAAAGCCCACCAAGTGTGTTATGATCAGTTAGTGAAGTGTTACTGGCTGCTACAAAGTTTGGGTATTTTTTAAGCACAAGACAAAGAATATGTTGCATATTTTTGGAAGCTTTGTTCTAGTAAGAGTTCTAAATAAAACATACATAAAATTACTTTATCTAAAGATAAAAATTAGAGTTCCAATTTAATACCTGATATTTTTCTATTGTTTCTGCTACTGATTGTGTCCCAAAGTCTCTTAAGCTCTTAGGAGACCTAAAATCTCATTGTGCCTTTAAAAATCCGTGGTGGCATGACAGAAGAGTCTGTCCTTTTGAAAAATTGTGGTAAAGCTCTTGATTTGAAGCATATTGAGCTGCAGAAGCTGATGCAGCTCTAGCCATGGAATATATTAAGACTCAGTTCCTGGTTTTTTGCAAGAGCTGTGTTGGAGACAAACAAGCCTATACTTTGTGATCTTGGTCAAGTTGTGTGGTTTGATCTTCATTTTCATTTGTGGTGTTGCAGGAATTTCCTAACAAGGCAGATAATGAGGGGATTAAATTTAGCATCATTCATGTAAGACTTCTTGTTTCAAAGGCCGTGAAAATTTATTGTATTTTCAGCATGTTTTGTTTTTCAGTTCTACGAATGTTTCAGAAGGACTTATTTTTAATGTTGATTTGTGAATTTTTTTTCATCATTTTGTTTATATAGTTGTGGTGCAAAGTGGGCTGTATGTCAAGCTAGAAGTCTGAGTTGGATTCACGCTGATTTATTTTCTTTAGCCAAACTTGGATGGATCCGTTTCATCAATTAAAATCTATGGAATTTTACCATCTCCACTAACTGCATTCAACTCATGAGACTTAGCTTTTTCAGCTTTGTTTCTGAGCTGAAGGTATAAGAAAGAAGACTGTTCTAATATTTTGTGAATTTAGGGGTTTTTACCTAGTTGAGTATGTTCAACCTAACTCATTTGAAATTTCCAAATTTTAGTCAATAGGTTCTTGGAATAAAGTAGAAAAGATTACTAGTGGCACTGAGATGAATACCTGATAACAAGAAGGCGTAAATTGCACTGCTTGGCCTTTTCCTTATATTCACTGTCTTATTGTAAAAGATTCTTGGGTTTCTTTGTGTTTGGCGGGTTTTTCTTGGTGGACTCTTTTTTCCTTTCCCTCCAGAACTTATAATGGTCCATATGAAGTATAAAGGAAAAAAAAAAATGTATTTTGTTTCTAGAGGGTTTAGCAAACTCACATGAAGTCAAGCTGGGCAAGTTAGACCTGAGGACTGTGTTGGAAGCATGATTTTGGTAGAATTGCAAAGTGCTTCAGCAAAGGTCTGGCCCTGCTATCAGATGTCCGAAGAAAGGCCTCAAGCTCAAAATTTTAAAATCCTCAGTTTGAAGGAATTCTGTGTTTTAGATATGAACTGGTGATGTTTTCCTCTGAGTGCACAGTAAGAAAGGGAGTGCATAGTCAAATATAACAAGGAACTGAGAAGGTTGTAATTTGGTTCCTCGTAAAGCTTGTGGGTTCCTGAAGTAGGAAACAGCTGTAGGCAATGTCATTGAGGCTGGGCTGCACTTCAAAGTCTCATTGTTGGCACAGAAGCCCTTGGCATCCCAGTTTCCAGGTCTTAACTGGCAGCCCAATGCTGTCAGCTGCCACCTGCAGCCCGTGTGAATTCCATGTATGATCTGCAAAGGTGCTTCTTACGTGTGCTTGCCATCAACAGAGGTGACTGAATATTGGGACTGTAGTGGCTGCTGCATTTATTTATCCTGTGCCAGAACTCATCTGAAAATTCAGCAACTGCAATGTAGAGCTCAGCAAATCGAGATCCTGAAGCTCTTGCTCTTGCAGAGCCTGCAGCCCAGCCAGAGCCCTCAGTTACTGAGAGCCGTCACGGACTTGGTGGCGTTCTGCTCTTCATGGAATGGAAACTCCTTCCAGGAGCATGTCCCTGTGGGAATGTGTGTTTTTAAAGGTTATGGAAAAGGGGCCATCAGATCATACCAGCAGTCCCGCAGGGCTGAGACAAGGCCTCATCTGTTTAAAAAAAACCAAAGGAGGACAGAGCTGTGCCCTGAGTGGGGCTTCCTGTTGCCTCTGACCTGAACCTTGTTGTGTGGTCCCTATTTGTTTCCCATTTAGTAGGTGGTATGAGGAGTTCAAAACTCTGGCAATCCACATCTTGTGCAGCCTGTTTTAAATGTTTTGCTTTGTTTTGCTAAGAGCTCCTGGGAAGAACACATTGAGCAACTGAAAACAGTTGAACTTATTGACCTTGGAAATTAATATAATCTCATAGGCACTTGTTAAGTAACTTCTGCTAATGAACAGTAATACACTGAATTTTTAGGGCTGAATTCTCTAGAAGCATCTCTGCATCTAGAAGCCATACTTTAGGAAGCCCTGATCTCATTAGATGATTGGTTACACTTGTGCATGAACATGTGCAAGAAACAAGTGGTTTTGCAAAAGCAAAGTATCAAGTTCCTGGCATGTCCAAATTTATAATACTTAAGCTTTTATGGAGGATGAGGAAGGCTGAGTGAAGATTTTTATGACAATATTGATTTACAGTAGTGGATAATTGACTTTGAAAGACTGACACTAAGAGAAGGGTTATAACATTTTTCTGAATATATTGCTGTGTTAGAGACCTTAGAAGGATTTAATACTATATACAAAGAGGTTGCTGGTTTTTTTTAAACAGATGGATTTTACTTTCTACAGTAGAAGCATCTAAATAGTCCTCATCATGTAGTGTTTCTACTAACACAATAACAAGTAGTTGTAAACAATTTACACTGGAATAATAAAACAAGTTGAAAATTGATGTAGGCAATATTATCTGTAGCAAATAGTGTCTGATTACTCAAAAATACCCTGAGTTGTTGTATAAAATTATAAATCTCTGCTGAGGAGAATCACTTGTCAGCTGACACTTGTGTTTTTAGTAATTGAATAGCTTGTTTAATAAATATGCTTTGCTTTATACTCTGTATTTTTATACAGCCTACTTTGGTTGTTCCAAGATAGATGACTTTGGGCTGTGTTTTTCCTCCCATGTGGAGTTCTGGGAATAGCTGTGTGGTTTTGCAACCACTGTTTACTGGTGCAGGTATATTTATTCACTTGAGGCAGCATTAGCAGTTGGATCTCAAACTTTAACAGAGCCTTTAGTTTGCCTGATTTGTGTCTTATATAAAATTATATAAATGATGACAGTATATGACAGGTGTCTTGCACTCACTGATAAACATAAATAAAACTAAAAGAACACAGTGTTTTGGAATGGAGGAAAGTGAGGAAGGTAATGGAGCTGACTATCTGTTCCAAAGCAGGCACTTCTACTCATTTGTTTTGAGCAGAACATCTGATTTTAGTGCCCTAAGTTGGTAGATGTCTAAAAGAGATTATGTGAATTCTACTCTACCATACTGATTTACATTAATACTTTATTCATTAGCTTGTTTCATTCATTTATAGCTAAGGACTTCCTGCAATTTTGTTAAAATTAGAAAATGTGCCTGCAACTTCAGTTTGATCCCAGGTTTGAATCCAATCTGAAAATCATATGTTTATAAGCCTTTTTAGGCACTTTCAGGCAAGGATAAAGAGTCGTTGTCTCAGTTATTTGCCAAAGAATTCCTGAATGATCATGCATAGGAAAATGTTTTGCATTAGCAAAAATTTTCCCCTTGTACGTGATGGAAAGTGCTCCCTATTTACCCTTTTGAGACTTTAAGAATGATGGTCCTTGATTTTACAATGACTATAGAATGTGTTTCTTTTCTTAAATACTTAATGCTCTAGAAATGCTCAAACAAATACAAATGTCCATCCTGGTGGTGCCGAGGGCTTTGCCAGGAGGCCTCTCAGCTCTCTCCTATAGTGTGGAAAATGAACATCAGCCTTAAAATGGTTCTTAATTTTTATTATCCCTTCTTTCTTAAAGAGAATAAATCCTCTCCTTTTAGCACAAGACCTTGTAATGCTGGCATCACATTGCATTCATGGCCTGCAGTAAGTTCTTATGCAGCCAGAATCTGTGACTTGGAACCTTTCACAAAACCCCAGGTGTTATTCCACGTCATTCATCTGTATCCTGGCATATTGTCTTCTAAGGAAAGAGATAATCTCTCTAGCCTTTATTCCCTTCAGTTACTCTCCCTTTTTATCTCCATTTTGTTTGGATTTTCATTTTCTTTAATATTAACTCTCTCTTGGAAGCGATGCTTGTGGATGCACCTATGATCTGCCTAACATAAAATAACTGTGTCTTTTGATTTATGGCAGCTAATCAAACCAAAAGTGTTTCTCTAGGGTTTGAATAATTTGGGAGTCATAGCTGCTTCTTGGCAGAGCTGGAGGTGGGGGGCGGTGGGGTCTTCTTTTGCTCCCACCACTCTGACTGGAAGTTATTTTCTTCTATTACCTGTTCTGGGATCCTTAAAAGGCCTTAGGGTGGAGACTTGAACAAGGTTCACACTTAAACCAGCATTCAGAGAATCACAGAATGGTGAAAGGCCATCCAGTTCCACCCCCTGCCATGGGAGGGGACACCTGCCACTATCCCAGGTTGCTGCAAACTCCTTCCATCCTGGTCTGGAACACTTCCAGGGATGTGGCAGCCAGCTGCTCTTTCCATTTCATTAAGGAGGGAAAGCTGATCTGGGCATTATGGACAGACAGACTGACCTTCCATGGGAATCTGGCAAGTGTCCTTGTTCTGTCTTGCTTCTGACCCCTTCTCTTGCCATGTCCTATTGCTTTTTGAAGAGTGGAGTAAATGCCTAAAGCTGTTAAAGCCAAAATATAAACATCCATAATGTTTTTGTTTTTAATAAATCAATTATTAAAAAAATATTAACTGGTTCTTAGTGAGGGGATGGCATGAAATCAGTGCTTTGAGTGATTAGATTAAACTTCAACAGATATGAGCTGATAGTAGTAGCTCCTTTTAAAAATGTCAGTTTTAATGCAAGGCACCTGTCTAGATCTCCCTTCACACCATTGCCAAACACTTGGCTTAATGCTGAAACCTCGAAATAAGTCTGTGTGTTGTGAAAGCAGCCCCAGAATGCAGACTGGGGTAGTTGTTGAGAGCTGCTAATGGGTGAACTAGATACTGGGTTTACCCATGGCGAAATGTTAGAGTGGAAAGGTACTTTTTAGAAGGACGGAACAGTGACTTCACAAAGCAGTTGCACATCTGACAGATGTGTTTTCCATGCTCACATTTTCTCCTCTTCTCAGGTTCCTGTGCATTCTGATTTTGGGAGGGAACTGTTCAAGTGGGAAGCATACATTACCCTTTCTGTCCTAAGCACAAGGCACTAGAAGCAGTATGAATCCATAAAACACAGTGTTGCTAAGGCAAAGCATTCCTGAAATAGGAGTAATGAAATATTGCCTTACACATGTGTGCTCCAATGGAATGCGCTCAAGGAAAACAGCACCAAGATTTGTAGTTAGTTTATGGTAAGAAACATTTTATATTTTTTAAATACTCACTCGGTTTGTGGCTTTATCATAAATAATGATTCAGGGCTTTCATAAAGAGCAATTCTTTTTCTTCCTTTCTTTCTGTTAGACGGAAGCAGAAAGAAGAATGTTGAAGATTGGGTTTAGATCAGACTTAGTTTCTACTTTTCTGAAATAAAAGATTGTGGGCTTGTAAATGCTAATTGTTAACTGTGGTCCTGACATGAAAAACAAGGGATCTCTTGGCATGTTGCTTAAGAAAGTGCTTTATAGGGTTTGAGTGTTATAGTGGTGGTGTGAGATTTGAAGTGTTTCCTTCTGTATGGTATCACAGCAGATTTTATCTTCATATCAAAACCTCAGATTTACAGGCCACGGGAGCATGGTTTGTCAGGGAGATCATTACCTTGACTGCCCAGGTTAGGTAGGTGTTCACATGGAAAAGTTCTCTAATTCTTTCATCTCAAGATTCATCCTATTAACATGGTGGTTCTGCTGGTTGTTATTAAAGTACAGCATTATGCAATCAGGGAAGACGGGGGTAAAGTGTTATACTGTTGTACTGGCATACTTTCACTGTATTTGAGGTTATGTTGCTTTCTTTTTCTATGTTAGTCATTGTTTAAATAGAGTTAAAGGTATTTTTCCTTGTAAAATCAAGTATTTGAGGAAACAGAAGATATTAGAAATATTAATTTACAGGAGGAACATCTAAATGGAAATTGTATGTATTAGCTTAAAATATAAATGAAAAATATGCAGTCCAAGAATCCAAGTATGCTTTAATGATATTATTAATTTCTAGTTATGAATCACTACATTCTTCTTGAGCAAGTAATAATTATGCTGCATCACAGTATTGCTTCTGGAGAAATGAATAGACAGTTGCTTTTATTATTCTTGCAGAATATTAGATTATTCTATCACTTCCTGAATCTGGGTATCTTCTCATGAGGTTAATATAAAAGTGGTTTCTTTATGCTAAAAAATTAGGCCCTTTTACTGCTTCAGTCCCTTGTTCAGTCTGTTCCTTGTTTCACCCTGGGGAATAGAAGGAAGATTAAAGAAGATAATGTTGATAGAAGAAGGATGATAGGATGACTGGATGTTCGATTTTTTTTTTTTTGGATAGAAATTTTGGTAAAATAATATCTTTTAGAATTGCAGGCCAGTTTACCACAAAAGAGTTAAGGTGTTCTGTGAAGAGTGTTTCTGGAAGAAAAATATTTTCATTGGTCTTTATGTCTAAACAGCTTTTGGAAATAACACAGGCTGAAGAATTAAGAGGCAAGTCCATGCTTGTGTCCATGACTTGCCCCTTCTCTGTCCTTCTGGAAATTTTCCATCCTCTGGCAACCTGTCAGCTGGGGATTTTTTCCATTCTTAGCAGAGACTGTAACTCTGTATGGTTACTCTGACTGTAACTTTGTAGGTCCTGCAAATGTAATTGTGAAGAGAGACTGTTCATTTCAGTGTTGCTGCCTGATTCTGGTAGAAACTTTGTGTAGGTGATGGGCAGTACACGAGTAATGAACCTGGTGCGTGAATCTCTTCTCAGGGGCTCTCTCTACATGTGCTTCCTCTGGTACACTCAAGCTTGTTAAATTCCCTGCTGCTGCGCAGGGAGGTTGGGGCAAGGCTTGGCTGCCTGTGGAAATGTGTGAGATTCTCATCAAAACTGAGTCCACAGCACTGCCATGCCAGAAATCTCATCATCTTCACATTTCCTCCAGACAAGGATTTGAGACAGGAAAGTGTTCGTGCCTAGGAAAACCTGGCTGCGTGGGGTTCCCCCTGCAACCACAGCAGCACAGTGGTTAAATCCAGAGCCTCATTGTTCACTTGGGTAGGAATGTTCATATTTTATATAAAAACTGCAGCAAGGCTGTTTGTTGGCAGCATGTTCTGTTAAGCCAATCTTTTACTGGCTGACACAGGCTCTGAGAAATATCCCAACTTGCTTCAAAATATTGATTAGTTTTTGAAATCTCTTAAATATTGTGAAAGTCTTTCTTTTTGTTTATTTCATACATAACATGTCTTCCATCTCACATGATTCATTGCGTATGGAGTATAAATCTTGCATTTATCTTAGCAGATAATTTAGACTGTGGTATGTGATACGTGGCATTTGGAATTAGAGTCAGATTTTCATTTACTCCAGAACTTTTCCATATGTTTCTTATTAGCAGCTTTGTTCTCAAATCTCTAGTCTCCCCAGAAAGGAGGGAAAAGAAAGCCCCAACACAAGCCCAAGAAGCAATGTTAAATTCTGAACACAGAGAATGAGAAAAAAAATAGCCTTGAGAACACAGTTTCATTATTTTTAGTTTAACATTGCTTTTATTATCATGCTGCTGTTAAATTCTGATCAAAATGAAATGAAAATATTAACGTTTATTTTGCCTGTTGTGGTGTACCATAGTTTTCCTATATAAATGGAGCAATATTTTAACTGGCAATTGAATGAAGAAGGAATGAGTATCTTCAAGAGATAACTGCTATTGCTTTTGAGGACATGGGTAAATGCTTTTTGAAATTACATTAAATTATTCTAAAATAGCTTAACTGTGAACTCATACCAGATTTTTTTATGTACAATCTCAATTAGGTAGCTGCAGTATTTTCTGGCTTTAGCAAACAAATATGAAGGGTTAAAAATTTGCACATCTTAGTTACTATTTTTCAGCTGGTCTGGTCTGAGTAATTTCACTCACTTTTGGGAAATGCAGGTGCAGGAATTCCTAATGGGATACTCATGTGAAACATTTTGGAAATTTCCACTATGTTTAAAACAGCTGAACTTTCCCTTCTTGATTTTTTTTTTTTTTAAAGAAAGGAGCCTTTTCTCTTTCTCTCTTATTTCACTAAATATTTTTTAGTACTTATTGGAAATATTTATGTACTTGTTATTAACTTGTGAAAAATAGCAGCTGGGCAAAGAAAGTGCTCCAGAGAGGTCCATCAGCCTGGGAAGGGACAGTCCCACATCCTCGTGCTTGGGCTGGCAGGAGGGGGCAGTAACCCCTTGGCACAAGCTTGTGCTTGGCAGCGCAGAGGTGCTGTCGTGTGAGGTAGAGAGCAGCTGGAACGACCTGAGGCTTTTACAACTCAAATCCATAGGAATCCAGGCTTCTGCAGCTTCTTTGCTCTTGGAATAACCTCGTGACAGCAACACTGGGGATGAAGACCTTGTCCTGATCCCTCTAAAGCAGCCCGGGACACTCTGAGCCATCTGTGCCACAAGGACACGCTGCTGGCTCATGTTCAGTTTGTCCACCAGCACCCCCAGGTCCTTTCCTGCAAAGCTGCTTTCCAGGTCAGCCATCAGTCACCAGTGCATGGGCTTATTCCTCACTCGGTACAAGATTTTGGGCTTCCCTTTGCTGAGCTGCACAAGCTCCTGCTGGCCATTCCTGCAGCAGCAAAACCCCAGAGAGTCACAGATCAGTCACCGTTTTTGGTTTTGTGTCATCGGTGAAGTTGTGGGGGGTGATCTGCCCTGTCAGCCAGAGAGCACAGCTGGAGGCAGCGCTGACCTCTGGGTACCCTGGCACTTTCTGACCTCCAGCTAGAATTCACTGCATGGCCTCTTCCTGCTCCCTGCCTTCCAGCCAGTTTTCAATCCACCTCACTGTCTGCTCATACAGCCCAAACTTCACTGGGCTTTTAGGGTTCTGCGACTCTTTGTTCTTCAGATCATGAAGTGATCTCCAAATAGCTGTGTTCTTTCTCTGTCCATCTGTCCTTTTTTCCTTCCTGACACTTCTAGCCAGTTTGTCAGATATACTGAATTCCTGCAGGTTTTATCCTGGGCAGAGCAGGAAGACACTATTAATACTGGAAAAGGAAATAAAATAAACACTTATTCACCTTTAACTCAGTTTAGCAGCAGGAGAAAGCAGCTAGGTGATATGAAAGAAAATATGTTTTATTGAAGGTATATTTTGATTTACATTGTATATATTTGCCACAGCTGATGGTGGAAGTTAAAATAATGATTAAGTAATATCCTATATTCTTTAAACTTTTTGTATCTTATTAAGTTTGCTGTTCTGTGTCTACTAATACTGCATTATTCTTTGTACTGCTGTGTTTGAAGTACTGCATTAAGTAGGTTGATACTGGGGAAAAAGGCAGGGAGAAGACTTGGAAAAATGAGGATATTTCATCCTTTGGTAATTGAATGGTGCAGAGCAGGACATAGAATGCAGGGTTTAAAAGCACTCAAATAGTACTTTAGTACACAAACAGGCCACTCTGCTTAATCAGTGTTTGTGACATTTACTGGGCTTTTCCTGTGCTCTAACAGTCTTTGTTATTTATTCTTTAGAATGACTTTTCCTTCCATTTGTAGCGCCAGGCTGCCATCCTCTGGTGAAATTGTTAATTGTTGTGTTGGGACCTGGCAGATTTTCAAAAGAGAGCAGCCCTTTAAAGTTTGAAAATCTTAGAGGAAATCAATATTAATTCTTATTAGACAAATAAGGAATAAGTAATAAGTATAAAATCCTCTTAGAAGGATTTATATCAAGTGTCTCTTTCTCCCTTTTTTCCTTTTCCTATAACATTTGTGGAGAATGTAAAAAATGACATTGCTGTGTTGATTTCTTGACAGATTTTTTCCCTATCTGCCAATACTGAACTGTATTGTTCTGTGGGAAGACCACTAAACACCAGTGTGTTATCATCAGTTGATTACTATTCCATTAATTGCATTGCTGTCCATGTTCAGAAATAATTCCTGAAAGTACGTAATGTGCATTTTATATCGTAATGTTTGTGCGTCACTGACACATCCACCTGGGGCTACGTTCAAGTATACCAAAGATGCAAGGTGTGGAAATTATTAATTCTTATTACCCATAAATGCCAGCTGAAGAATGATACCTGAAAATAGTGGAGAGTCATTGAGCATATTTTTTTCTCGTAAGTGACAGGTATCCTATCAGTTTATGAGGTGATCTAGGAAATTACTGTTTTTCTCTAAAAATAACTCCTACAGGAAATGGTTAAAATGAACTGTTTGATACTTCCCTGCTGTAATGCAAAATTGTCAGTGTAATTTAAGTCAGAGATGAAGTTTTAAAAAAATTCAAAGCTGGCTGAATTTGCCCTGAGGTTGGTCCAAACCTAGGCAGTTGATGATAAAATCTTTTGGAGATTATTTATTACAAGTGAGGATAGAAGTAATTTCTTCAAAAGTAGTGCTGCAGTTTCTTCTGTGAATGTTCTGTGTGTCCATGGATGCTGACTGGAGAAAGAGTGTCTCAGTCTGGGTGTGTGGCCAAGAGGAAAGAGCAAGAAGGAAAGAGAGTTTTTAAGGCTGGGGAAGGATATGATCTTCTACCTCTTAGGACTTTACTGCATTTTTACAAAGTTTTCCCATTGTAATGGGACTTTGATAGTTGACCTAAAATTCGGCAAAACTCTTACACAAGTACCTGTAAAGGGTTCATAGGTTTAGAGAACAGAAGGTTGAAGCTTTCCTGTTGTCCATTGCATTAACCCCAATTAGGAAAGGAATTGTTTGCATTCTTTGTTGTGTTTCCTTATAATCCTTACTGGTGAATTAGTGTAGAATAATGTACTACACAACACTGTGAGTTTATTCTTTCAGTTAAGCTACAGAATTTGAATCAGCTTTTCTATTGGTGTTGACACTGCTGAAATGATGTAAGTAGCATAGCATGAGTGTTTATGAATGCATGTAAATGAATGATTCATAGAAATGTAACAATTTTTCCGCTATCTATTGTATTTACTAACATTGGACGGGGTTATGAATTGTTTATGGTTCTGTAAGGCAGGGGAACCTCTCCTTAAGGGAATGTTGGTATTTGCTATTAAGTGCTGTTTCTACTTCTTAGAAACATCTTCAGAAGCCAGGAATAGGAAGATGTTTAGTCATCAACAAATTTCAGGTTTTGTATTCTGTTTAGTCTATTGTTTTTATTGTGCCTTGAAGTGTTTTACAGAATTTCTATTTGCAAGAATCATTCTTCAGTGAAAGCCTCCCCTGATCTGCTCTGCCTCCTCTCTTCACACAGTTTGTGTCTCAGCAGCACGGTGGTGCTAACAAAACGTTAACTAAAGGAGACCAAGCAGATGAAATCAGATATTAGGACTTGATGCTTATTGTGTAGTGTACTGAGGAAGGTGGTAGGAAGGCTGAGAGATTGGGGATTGATTGATTTCTTTGTAGTATTTTCTTCTACGAGCCTTTGCCATTTCCTGTAACTGCTTCCGAATCTTGGATTTTTAACTTTGTGCAAAGCTGCAGTGATAAATGACCTGTAAGCTGTGTAGATTTGGAGAAAGGAGCACGAGAGGAAGTGTCTAGAGAAGAGTCACAAAGGTACTTGGTTATAATCTCAGAACGTTGTGACGTGAGCTACCATGTGATAAAGTATACGCATACAGGTTTTCTATAAGGTTATTTAATTTATTTTGAATCCCAATAGCAAATATACACTAAATAGATATCTGAAATATCCATTTTATACAGTACTGTCAGTATTGAGAATTCTGTGTGCTGCCCTGCATAGGAAGGGCAGGGCAGGCGAGTTCCAGCTGCTTGGTTTTGGTAGTTGTAAGGTATTTTCATTAAGGAGGGATCCTTAACCCGTGTGATGTCAAAATATGAAAGAGGAAAAGAATAAAGTGAAAAACACGATTACAGTTGTTATAGATAAAAGAAAATGTTTGTGCTGGCCTAAAGGGAGTTTAATAGTTATTCCTATTAAGCTTGAAGCATATGATAAATCTTGAATCCTACTTTTAATGTTCAGACTGCATCCAATTCTATCGATAGCAGAACACTGAAGGACATTTTCTCCTTTAAGTTGCAAGGAAAAATTACCCACAACTTTTAAAGGCTATTTGTCTGTTCTTGATATGAAATTTGCCTTTATCTCACTTAAAAGATTGTAAAAATATATTCTAGCTTAGAGACAACAACCTGATACTATCATAGCTTCTTATTGCATCTTTGCTCATTATCAAAAATGACACAAGAAGTTGGCCTTGAAGTCTGATAATTTTTGGTTGTGCAACTTTTCTTACAACACTTTCTGGGAGAGAAAAATGGTCCTTAGTGTGGAAAAATCACTTCCACATGATTTTTAGAATTTATTTGAAAGACAGAATATGTCCAAACTATGTGATTTAAGGAAAGAATTTAACATCTATAATAGGAAACATCAAATACAGTTTCCAGTTCCACTTCTAAGAGTCCTTGTGTAAGATATAAAGACTTTTGTTTAAATTACTCAAATGTAGGTTGAACATTGTCAAATAATACAATGGATCCTACTTAACATATTGTTTCTAATTAATTACCTCTGAAATAGCAAATACTTTGTAAACGGTTAAATAGCATAAAATCGGCATTTTTCAGCAAATTTCAAGTATTGTAAAACTGATTTGGACAGGTTGCTTTTTGAAACAACCAACTTGGGCCTCACTTGAGGAAATTCCCAAGTTGAACACTGTTCCTGGCTAAAATGCACCGGAAGGTTGAAGGCTGAACCTCCCAGTACTTGACAGGGTTGTTGAAGAGGCTGATGCCGCTGTACAGGGCTTTCTTCTTCCTTCGTCCCATTGGGCAGAAATCATTCACTCCCAGCTTTGCAATATGGTTGGAGTGAAGGAAGACCACCTGCAGCAATAGAAGCAAAACACGAGAGTTAATATGGAAATGAAAAAAAATATTCCTTGGCATATAGGTGACTGAGGTTTGTTACAAGGTCCATTCCATGCAGACCAGGAGAAGTAACAAGAGCTGAAAATTTGTGTTAAATATTTTTAAAAAGTCTTCCTCCAATCACTCCTACAAAGAAGAACCATATGGCATTTTATCAGTGTGTTCTTGGAATAGTGGGACTCTGTTCTTAGGTAACTTTGTCATAAAATGCAATTTTATATTCTCTTGTAGTAAGAATTATAATGATGCAATATTACATTCTCATTTTCTGGAAATAGTTTCTGAGTGTAGCATTTTTGTTTCCCTAGGAAGTGTTCCTGCATTTTGATTTAGTTTATTTTTTTGATAAGCTTTTATGTTTTGAGGCTCTCCTAGTAGGAGAGTCATGGCAAAATATGTGTTAGTTAATTATGCCTTTTGATTGTGACCTAATCGGTGTGACAGTGGGAAAGTCAAACCACTCAGAACACCCAGAGCTGTCTGTTAAGTTCAGTGTATGACCTGCAGGTATTTCAGTTCAGGTAATCCAGGAGGAACCTTCTTCAGCTTATTTTTTTCCAGGTGGATTTCACGTATACTTGGGATGTTGGCAAAACTTCCATTTTCCACTTCTTTGATTTTATTATTCCCAAGGCCTAGCCTAGAAATAGTACAAGGAACATTTAATTAAAGATTAATTGAGATTCACAACAGCATTGAAGAGCATAATATTTTTTTTAAGATTGACATACACAGGAGTAAACATAGGGGAAAAAAAGAACTGGAGAAGATGAAATCTTACCTTTGATAGGAAAAAATCACCATTGATTTAACACTTTTTACTTCTTAATTTAATCTCCACTTAAAGAAGATTGGATCACAGCTGTTATCAGTTATCTGATGTAAGCAATTGTTCACTTTTGCATACAGCTTTTCTAACTATAGTGGCAATTGTTTGAATTATAAACATCAAGCTGCTTGTGAAATAAATAATGTCATTTTATCACTTAGCACAGCTGCAAAAAGTAGTCACAGTAATAAAAAATGCTGTTCTAATAAATAGCCAAATAGTGAGCCTTGTACACAAAGTTGTTTTTAATGTGTAGACTATTTCTAAAATATAAAGGTTTTTTTACTAAGCAGGACTACCTTCTTTCCTATTTTTGGATTTTCCTTAGATTTTTTTGCTATAAGGCTTCAGCCTGCTTTGCTCAGAAGGTGATTCAGAAGCTGGAGACTTAGGTCAATTTGGAATTGCTCCTTCTGCCTATCCTGCCATCCCCTTTTTCCCCATTCTTTCCTGATTTTCTTCAGAAACTGAAGTTGGTATCTAAAGGCAGTTCAGTAGTTTCTATTACCAAATCCAAAATTCAGTGCTGTTCTGCCATCTTTTCAAAGCTCTTAACTGAGCTTTGCAGAGCAACTTCCTTCTGTCCTGCATCAGTTATACATTCCTCAGAAAGACATTTTTCTTTAAACCCTATTGCATTTGAAAGCACTTAGCAAGTTGTTTCCTTTACCAGCTGCTGTATTTATGTGAATAAATTTAGAAGAATTATAAGAACTTAGGACGGTTATATTTTGTTCTTACCCTACTTTTCTATTGCAGACTGTTGGCAAAACATGTAATAAGAATGCTAATGTGGGGGTTTAAGGGTTTGTTTTGGTTTTAAAGTTTGGTCTTATTTACAGCAATTCTTACTAAAACACAATTTTTAATTCTCTTTTCTCCCGTTAATAAGAGATGTATCAAATAAGAGATCTTACTGGGCATGGCATTTTAACAAATAAAAGGATTCTGCCTGGGAATGTTACCTTTGAAGGTCTTTGTAACGGTTAAAATCCTCGAGTTCAATTCCTGTGATCTTATTGTCATCTAAGTGAAGCTCCAGTAGACTGGAGGGCAAATCTGATGAAAAACAAATGCACAGTGTGAGAAAAACGACCCTGCTTATGTTTTGTTGGAACATTTATTATGTTCCAAACAGCTTCTTTCCTTTGTGTTTAGAATTGGGTGAAGAATCTTGGGGAGGCTGTCTGCATCAAAGAAATGGGTATCAAATGTAAGTATGTTAATGAAAAAAAAATCATCAGTATAATTTGGTTTAAAATAGTAACTTTAAAAAAAAATTAGGATGTAGAAGGACATTCACTAATTACGAGATATTATAATGAGTTCCAAAATTTGGTAATTTTTCTGGCTTCTTTTATAACAACTCTCATGGTTACTTTGTCAAAGATGTAAATCATGTGTTATGTGCAATTATCGCAGAGTCTGTAGTCAAAGTCTGTGGAACCGGGGCAGTTTTTTGAAGACCTGTCCTTTTTTCTACATAAACACTCATGCTGTCACAGCTGCTAGGATGTGATTGTGAGGAAAACTTCTGGAGTCCTCTAAGCAAAATTTGGTATTTGATAGCTCTTTCCCATGCCAGAATGTTTTCTCTTGTGTTTCTAAAAATTCCAAATTCAGACTGCCAGCGAATGGACCAGGAGGTGGCAAATCTTTCCACAATATCCTCTCAGTGAGGGCAAGGAAAGATCATCCCCAGTTTGAATTTGATTGCTGATGTTCAGCTCAGTTTTCCCAGCCTCTGTCTAGAGGGCACCCGACACCGAGCAGTTCCCGGTGCTCTCGCGGGCTGGAACTGGGACAGCTTTATTCCACTGCACGGCTGGGGTGTGCTTGTTTGTTTGTTTGGGCTTGGTTCCAGTGGTCCAGTTCACCGTGCGGGGGCCTGAGTGACCATGTCCGGAGAGAGGGCCCCCCACCTGCCCATTGCATGGTTTAAGAGCCTTTTATAGGCTGTGTTTTTTTAAACCTTTGTGTCATTATCAAGTTTGCAGAGAGAAGCATCCACAGACTTAGTTTCCATTTGTGGTGAATGAGTTCACTATGAAATGCTGTTTGGGTTTGGTTTGTTTATGTATCTCACACCACATATTGGACCTCATGCTGTGTTTCTTTATAGAAGATTTCTCTATAACAAAGACAAAATTGAAATCGTTTTGTGTTGGGGTTTTTTATGCTAAGTGATAGGGGAAGGTATTATGCTGATAATAGAACGTTTTGGGTTTTTTTTTTTTGTTTTAGGGAGCATTACCATAGGCAGCCAGATGGTTTCTGATCTTAAAGTTATCTGAACAATTGGGGTGAGTTGATTTTGTTTGTTGTTGGGTTGGTTTTTTTTTTTCATGTTCTCTTCTACAGAGATCCTTCTGTATACACACACACACATATACATATATGTAATGGAAGAGATTAATAAGAAATTGTTCTTTATCTGAATGATCAGAAATAAATACAGGGGCCAATATTTAGTTTCCCCATGAGTTAAAACATAGAACATACAATGTTTTGCTTTGTTTCCTGCCTTTTTTTCTTAGCAAGTAGTTTTGACCAAATAATGAGAATTTGGTTATATACCACACTGACCTGCAGAAACTGCAGGTGGAGTGTTGTAGTGAGCTCCTTCATTTTACATTCTTGTGTGTGGAGGTCTGTGATTTGTTAAATTAGTGTTTTAATTATTGTTACCTCCAAATCACAAGTTATTTTTTTTGTATGAGTGATTTGATTTTGTAGTATGTTATCGTGAATTTAATTAAATGTTAAAACTAAGTTTTACTTAGCAAAACCACATTGAACATCATATTTGAGGTACAGGGTGACTTGAAATATTAAAAATTGAAGTTAGAAATTTTGGAATTACATTTAAAATCCATAAAGGAAGTGGGAATTCTGCATCCCTTATGACCCTGATCAAATATTGGGGAGTTTTTTCCTTTGTCTGCAAAGATTTTTTGAGAGGCTGATGTGTGAAAAATGTGAAGTGACATCATATTATTAATTTCTTTGCATTGTTCCTCCTGAGATGAGTCTGGATGATTGTGTGAGTGGAGCAGATTTGATGGCAGGGAGAAGGTGGGAGAGGGAGCCTGTGTGCATTGTGTCTGTGCTGTTTGTGCACACGCTCTTCTGGGATGGGGAATTGGATGCTAAGTTCAAAAAGAAAAATAAGCTAGGAGATGGTTTGGTAGTCATGAAAGTACAAAACAATTTATGAATTTAATAATCATTCAGATGTTAAAGCATTTTATTAAAGAGTTTTCTGGTATAAGCAAACTAGAAAAGGAAAGCATACCTACCTTTTGGAATTGAAGTTAACTTTGCCTCTGCAATTCTTATGTGGTAGATATTCACTCCTTCGAAAGCCCCTGGCTCTATTCCATCATTGTTAAGAGGATTTGCACTCATTTCTGCCCAAGGGGGAAAAACAAAATCATTTATGGCATAGGAATTTTGTGTTGGTTAGACTAAGTTATAAAGAGCTGATTTAATTTTCTTTATGACTTCTGATATTCTAAGCACTCATTAATGTTTAGCTTTGATTGTCTGTTCTGAGGGGTGGCTGTCACAGCTCCCAGTGAATTAAAGCTGTATTACTTGGCTTGCAGGATTACCCAAAACTCGACCTTTGTAGCAACTTCACACAGAAACTAAATTGTGGAGGGTATTCCCACAACATGGATATCTCTTTAAGAGGAAACTGCACCTTGGGGAAATGTTTGAATGGAAATGATGTATAATATGTTCCATTTTTGGTAAGGACATTTTCTGTTCTACTTAATTGGACTTACCTAAAACATGTAGAGACTTCATTCCTTTGAATACATCCTTAGGGATTTTCTTAACCTTATTAGCATGAATTCTGAGCTCTGCCAGAGTTCTGGGTAGATTTGTTGGAATCTCAGTCAGTTGGTTGTGGGACAAATACAGTCGTCGTAGCCTCTTGGTTGGTTGAAAGGCTTTGGGATGGATCTTGTATATTTTATTGTTGTTCAAAGCCAGTGCCTATGAGACATGGGAAGAGCAATAGAAAGCTTTCTTTATCCAGGACTGTTATGATTATGAATTTGAAGTCATGGTTTTGATATATGATTCATCAATTAACTATTTAAAATATTTTATTTTTCCATACTACCAAACTTCAGTTCTTTTATATGCTTTGGGCATCTCTGTTGATTGTGAAAAACAAAGAAGAACGTGAAAACTGGAGCATTAACCAGAAGGGAAGGTAGAGCTGACAAGGTGCCAGCAGATCATGAGAACTGGCAAAACAATATGTTTGCATTCAAATATGTTGTGGGATTGTATGGAGGTTTTATACTTTGTTGCTATTGTTCTTTAACGCAGACAAATTCTCAAAACTCAGAATCTCATCTTTTATTTCAAATTAATGTTGCAAAATAAAAGTGAAGTTTTAAATCTGAGTTTCTTAGAGGTTAATGTCTGTATATGACATATGAATTTCTATCTTATTTGCCATAATTTTCCAGCTCCAGTGAATTTTAGTCTCTCTCTTCTGTACAGTACACTAGTCTTTGGGGGGCAGCTTTTTGTTCCTCGTTGCTATGTGTTATCCAAGAACTTGTAATGAGTTACTACAGACAACAAAACACAAGTTATCTGAAATGATTTTGCTTGTCAAATCACATCTCTGCATTTTCATACTTCATCTATTCATTTTTGTTCCTTTTTTACTTCTTGGAGTCATCTCCTCTCAGGAATTGTGGAGGAAAAAAAAACAAGTAGAGCAAACGAGAATTATTTTTTCCCAGAAAAAATGAGGTTAGCTCAAGGAAATAAACAGGAAATGCTCCTTCCTAATCCAAGTTGCCATCTGTGCCTTTGCTAAGCAGACTGCAGGACTGAAGTAAGTTGTACAAAGTAAACTTTGCTCTCAGTGGAAATGTTGTTCAGCCTTGCTACAAATGAACTGAGGAGAAAAAGCAAAGCAGCTCAGTGTCTTCAGCTATCACATAATTAAGTGGTGACTCTGGTCTGTAATGTGGTGATTGCTGATGGATTCCAGTGGCTTTCTCAGTCGTTGGAGATAAGGGTCTCTTAGATCTTTTACACAGAATATAAACCACAGTTTGTGCATTTATCCTTTGCTTGCTGCTAAGACCATTCTGCACCCAGAAAGGAGACAAGGGAATAGGAAAACTTGATTGCCAACTATGAATTTATATGGCTCCTGTTTTTCTTCTCCTCTCTTAAGCCATAATAATTAACAAGCTCATTCATAAACACTTAGATCTGGTAAATTTTCAGATCTTGCTCAGAAACCAAATATGACTCAAAGGATTTGTTTTAAACAGTCACAGAATGATTTTGGGTTGGGAGGGACCTTAAAGCTCATTTAGTCCCACCCCGTCATAGGCAGGGACACCTTCCACTATCCCAGGTCGCTCCAAGCCCCCTCCAGCCTGGCTTTGAACATTTCCAGGGATGGGGCAGCCACAGCTTCTCTGGGCACCCTGTGCCAGGGCCTCCCCACACTCACAGTGAAGAGTTTCTTCCTAATATGTTAGGAATGTTCTTATGTTAGTTTATTGTGTCTCATGTCTTTCTAATGGGGAATAGAATTAAATTAATTTGCTGTAATGGAATACAGTAATTTATGGAACAGGTTTGTTTCTTTACAGTGAAAATTTTTTAATTGTTAGTATTTGTTACTGGAACTAGATCTGGATACTGGATCTAGGGTGACATCCAATAGAAATAAATACTCTAAAGCAGATTTAATCTACTTTCCAATCCTCTGAGACTCTCATTTTCTTTCATTATAAAAAGGGATTATTGAGTACTATAAACATGTAGATTTATCAGTTGCCAGTGATACTTGTTTCAAAGCCTGTCTCTATGTGCATACTTGAGCATGGTAACAAATTAGGAGTAAAGCCCCTGACTTTTCCAGTAATTCACTGTTTCTCTGTTTCTCTGTGTTCTGTTCGGGTCAATTGGATTTGTAGCATTGGTTTCAGTGCTGTATGTGTTAGTTACATGTTCTGTTCTTTTGAAAATACGCTCAGAAAATACCATTCCAGTTCTCCTGTGAGATTAAGTTCTTTCTGTTATTTTCCAGCTAAGCAGACAAAAAAGGAGCACTTGCCTTGCAGCCTTTAAGATGTCGGGAATGTTTCTGTGCATGCTAAGGATTGAAAAGTCTTGAGAATCTTTGTAGTGAGATGCATATGGTATACTTTCTGGATGTTGTAGAAAGTAGTTCTTACAATTCAAAGATAGCTCTTTCTTACTATGTGGGAGCACACAAATATGCAGGCATGAGACTATTTTTATCTATATTATTGCAGAAGGAAATACCATTTGTATTTTTTAAGTATCTAAATATTTCAGATTGCTAAATAAGATTTCAAACTTGGGAAATAGCAAGCTTACATAAAGTGATGTGAGTCCTTGGAGATCATTTTCCTTGACCTCTTTGATTTTGTTGTTTTGAAGGTCAATCATACGGGTATCTGGTGGGATGTTGCGAGGAATTGATGTCAAACCTACATAAGTACGTGACATAAACAGAAACATTACATGCTGTGTATAAGTCCAAAGAAATTAACTGCCAATCAGCAAAGCACAGTAAGATAGTTGATTAATATGGTGGGGAAGAAAATATGAACAGCCATAAAACAAAGGGTAGAAGGGAATTTTTGATAGTGGGAGAAACTAATGAAGTAAAAATGTACCATAAACGTGCAGATAGTTTTGGGAGGATTTGCTTCTGCCCCTGACTGTGAAAGCCTAAATGGGGCTCACTGGTTGTGGGCTCTTTGCAGCTCTGAACAAACCTCAGAACACAGGTTGTCCTGCAGGGCAGCTGTTCAGTCCCTGGACAAAGGATCCCTCAGGGGCAGTGGTTCCCTCCTGAGCACCAGGGCTGTGGTTTCAGAGGTCGCTGCTCAGTGCTCAGTGCTCCTCCATACATCTGCTCTGCCCTGTCCATGGCGCTGGGGCAGTTGCTGATGGAGCCGTTCCATTGATGGGAGGTAGAGAAACTGTTCTTGGTGAATGTGGGCAAAGGAGGGTGTGCCACTGCCAGTACTTCATTACCATCAATCAGTGCCAGCACCAGAAATCCCCCAGCCCAGTTTGCTGTTTAGTTACAAACCCATTGCAGTTCAGGCCATCTGAGATCCTGAATCAGCACAAGACTCAACAGGGACAGTAGTTTTCTTTTGAATGGAAATGCTGATGTGTTAAATACTAAATGCTGTCCACTTTATTAACGATTAGTCTGTAATTAATAGATTGCAGTTATCTAAAGATGGAAGTCTATTAATATGGGATTTTTTCTGTGTGTGAACTCATGTAAAGCGGTCTGCAGTCTGTAGACCAGATATATTAACCACAGTTTGCTGCCAGCAAAAGTTTATTTCGGTTCCTTAATAACGACACATTGAAAAAACCTCAGCAATTTATGTATGGACAATGTTTCTAAGACACAAGGAGTCCAGATAAAGTTTAGAAAGGTGGCAGGGCTGTAATAAGAACAAATGTCATTGTCACTGTGCTTGGGGAGGGAGCACAGTCCTTTGATTGCCTTGAATCACAGGAAAACTTCAATGGGCACTGATTCAAATTGACACAATTAATAATGAATTCCTATTTAGGGACTGGGATGTACCTGCAGCCACTGACAGGAGCACATATGCCTGTGGCTAAACAGTTACCAAGGATGCTCACTTTGGTGGAAGTTAAGCTGAGGGAATAATTTGCATCCCATTTATGTGCTTGCATAATAATTCATCCTTTAAAAGACAAATCCTGCAAAGGACAGTCTGGTGGAGAGCAGACACACAAATTCATTCTTACCTAGGTCAGAGCAATGGACAACTCTGACATAGCACTGGCATCCAAAGGGGCATGTTGGGAACAGATCAAAAGGAATTAGTGGTAGAATGGGTTCAGTGGTTGGAAATAGAGAGTTGTCATCATCGTCATCATCGTCATCATCTTCCATGTCCTGGAGCATCATATTCTTTAGTGTAAAATATGAGGGACCAGTGAGAGATTTGGCAGAGCACAAAGCCAAGAAGAGAAGGAGAGTGTATTCTTTCATATCTTCTTAATCAGGATAACCAGTCTTGGAAAGTGAACAAACGAACAAAAAAACAAACACCAGAATTAGTGAATATGAAATAGCAAATAAAGGGATTGAACGATTTATTTCACTCACTGCTATACTCTCTGGTCCTGAAAAATAGTCTGTTGTGAATATTGGGGTTTATTAGCATATGAAGGAGGAAGAACACAAAATATTCTTTTAAGTATAAAATAATACTATAAAAATCACATGTAATAATATTAACTTAAATTCATTAGACATTAATGTAATATCAAAGTATTTTAGTTGAGTTTTACAAATAATGTCATTTACTTCAAGCTTTGAAGTGTCATTTTTGTAGTAAACTTTACCAGAACTTGCAATATTCTTTATTTTATTCATTCTCAATGAAAAATAATTTTACTGGGATACATTGGCATATGTGCATTGCTTATAAAATTGGGAAGTACTTGGTTAGTGGTGCATAAAATGCACTCAGCAAGATACTTCCTAAACACACAGTATTCCACCTCCTAAACACTTTAATTAAACTCTTCCTAGTCTAATCTGAAGTTTTCAGTCCTGACAACAGCTTTTCCCATGTTCTAGTCATTTCCTTATTATTGCCATTGATAGAAGTTCACCTCTGCCTGCAAACACATTTCACAGAATTGCAGAATCCAGAATGGTTTGAGTTGGAAGGGACCTTAAAGATCATCTCATTCCACCCCCTGCCATGGCAGGGACACTTTCCATTATCCCAGGGATCTCCAAGCCCTGCCCAGCCTGGCCTTGGGCACTGCCAGGGATCCAGGGGCAGCCCCAGCTGCTCTGGGCACCTGTGCCAGGGCTCAGCACCCTCCCAGGGGGGAATTTCTTCCTAACATCCAATCAAAACTCACTCTCTGTCAGTGTAAAGCCATTGCCCCTTGTCCTGTCACTCCAGACTCTTGTAAAAAGTCCCTCTCTGTCTGTTTTGTTGATGCCTTCAGGTACTGGAAGGCCACAATTCAGTCACCCCAAAGCTTCTCTTTTCCAGCCTGAACAAATCCAGGTCTCTCTTAACTTCTGTTTAAGGAGGGCTCTTTTCTCTGAGGAGGACTTGCAGGTTAGGAATCCATGTCAATGGGAATCAGTAACTTAAGTTACATCCAGAACAAAAGCTGAAATTGGGTAGTTTTGTGGGAATTTTTTCAATAACCATTGGTTGGGGCTTTTTTGTTTGCTGGCTTTTTTGTTTCTTGCTCCTATAAAACTACATGCAGAGGAGAATAGAGATAGTAAGAATTGCCACAGAATGTGGCAAACTCTGAGAAAATGTTACAGATTCAGCCCTCAGCTCAACATTGTTTCCCTCCAAAGCCCAATTCCAGAAGTCATTTGGAACCAAAAATGTGCTCCACAAACCAAGAGGAGCTGCAGTAAATTTTATTGTGCATGTCCTGTTTATAAAAATGTTTCTATTTAGACTATCATAGGCCTCTTTAGGGAAGTACTAAACGGATGTCAATTCTTGTTTGATCACCTAATTAAATGCTTGCTGATCTGTTTAGAGATGAAAAATGGCTTTATGTGTATGCATTTTGTGATTGGTCCTTCAGTGCAGAAAAAGAAGTGCAGTGGTTTGTACAGGGTGTTGACTTGCCTTATTCAAAATTCTGAGGTTTTGTTTGTACCGCTTTTTTCTGTGCAGTCATTTTGATATTTATTGGAGGAAGTTCGTAACAGGATTAAATGCAATATCCTGCATACATTGCTGCTCCTGTAGCTGTCTGTTTCAGAGAGTTTAAAAAGAGGAAATCTCACAGTGTTTACATTACGGAAAAAGAATGCAGTGACTTCTTTCCCCCAAATATGTGCCTGAAATCAGAATCACAAGGTACTTTGTACCTTGTAGGTAATCAACATATAGCTAAATGTAATATTTCCCATAATATTCCAGTTGCATGCTCATTTGAGTAGGGAATGTACATGTACTGATTTAACAATCTCTTGAAAGAATCTTCAAATATATTTTTCCCATATATTTTCCTTTGTGTTCCAAGTAATATTCTCTATGAATGCTCCTAGAAAGAATTTTGTGGTTGTTCTTGCAATCCTATGCAATGTGTGTCCTTGAAAGACTCTTTGAATATAAACAGTGCTGGCAAGATGATGTGGAATCTTTGTTTGTTTGTTGAGAATTGTTGCTATCTCTGGCTGTGCACCTTTGGAATATTTGGCCTTTTCATTTTCCTATTTCAGCTTCAAAAAACAGTCAAAATCTTCAGTACTTCAGTCATACCATTAATTAGGATATGAGGAGTTTGAAGCCTTTCAGACTTCCAGGCTCTCCTTGTTCTTGGACAAGTGGTTTAATGGCTGGGCTGGTACACATGGGTTCTCAGACTGTTCTTCCCAGGCTCTTTAGGAATGAAGTGACAAAATCCCTGTGGTTTATTTAGTACCATTTCCACATGTAGGATATCAAATGTAGCATGATGATATGTTAGGGTGTGGACTTTCCAAGACCTTCATGATTTCTGTTTGTGAGAGGCACTGGATATGCCACTTTACTGGATCTAAAAGATACACTTCCATGTATGTTCCTGAAATGGTCTTTTTGATCTGGTGCTAGAAAGTTGTCTTACAAAACAACTTAAAAATCTTCCCACACTTGCATCTGCAGCAAATGGATTGCATATTTCCTTTCACATTGCCAAAAGTTAGGATTTTTAAGTATTACAAGATTGAGGCTGTGATTGGAGTAGTGGCCAATTTGAACTCTTGAAAAACATGTGTTGCTCACAAAGTTCTAGAAAAGTAGTGTTGAAATATGTCACTGATGACATGTATTGGTTCTGTGAGTTAAATCTCTTGAAAACAAGTCCCTTTGTGTAAGGAAACCTGAGTTGTATGTTTCTTTATTTTAGAGGAAAAAGTCCTTGGTTCATCTTCCCATTTTGCCATTAGGAACTCCTTATTGGCCTTGTAGTTAGGAATGATAATCAAGCTTGACTTCAGGTTTGCATGGGCCAAAGAAATGCCAAAGAACATCTCCTAAAGAACTGAGTTTTATGAAGGCGTGGGGGTGGTTTTTTTCCTGCCTGAGGTTTTGAGTTTCCCAGGAAATAGATGCTGATATGACTCTGTAGAAATGCTCTGACTCTGCAGCTCTTAAAGAACTTATACAAACTTTCTGCATGCTTAAACTTTGAGTAAGAATTTAAAAGAAAGCCTAAAATCCAAGATCCTCATGATCTTTCTGAAAATACTGTCATGAGAATTTTATGAAATACTGTTTCAAAAGGTACAGCTATAGCTGTGCCAATGGTCCCCTGCTGCCACTTGAGCCTGACTGTGCTCCCAGGTACTCCCTGCCAGATCTCTGGTAGCAGCTCCTCCTCTCAGGCTGTTCACTGAGCTGGTTGAGCTCACTACACCAGCACACAACTAATGTGAACAACAAAAAACCACAGTATATTCTTTTCAAGTGAAGAAACTGAGTCAGTTTGGAGTACCAGAACCAGTACAAAAGAATGAGTGGAACAGCCTGGTTGACAGGGCTGGAGCATTAAATGGAAAGAGAAGGAAGGAGGAGCGGTGGGACAGCCATTCCTGACAGATTCAAGCTGTTGGGCAGGCTCAAGTGCTCTGTTAAATAATCCCCTGAGCAGCTGGTTGTCACTTGGACACAAAGCCTGGCTTTGTCCATTCTCCTTCTAACAGACCAGAACATTGAAAATGAGTTTGGCAAAGAGTGTGGTGAATTCAAGCTCCATTGCCCCTTCTTTATGTCAATCCTTCTTATCCTTCAGCACAAAAAGCTTTAGAGGAGCACCTTCTCCCCTGGAACATGAGCCACCTCATGGTGAAGTGACTGCAAGTGGAGAGTGCCCTTCACATGGAAAAATGCTCTAAGGTGCTTTCCTGAGGTGTGTAACTGTCCTAAAATCACTGCTCTGGTTGTTTGGGACACACTTGTCCTCATTAATGTGGTTATCTGTACCCAAAGTCATATTGCCAAACAACACATGGAACATAGACACTTTTTATGCAAGCAGTTTTAATTTACAAATAATTAAAGATGTCACACTATAATTGGATTAAAACCCTTTCAATATTACATGGAAAATTCCCATATTTCTGTGATGTAAAAATTCTAACCATGTGTTATGGGAGGATAAACCCTTCCAGTGAGGACAGAAGTTGTGTTTTTAGTGTGGGATGAGTGCATAAAGAGACCCAGCAACAAATAATTCTGGATTCCTTGGCAGTTGCACACCAGTCCTGCAACATGGTCTTTGTTGTCATGTCAGTTATGATACTGAAGGGGTTAATACATAAAGTTTCAAGACTTAAAAATACTCTAAATTATATTTAGAAATCACTTCTGTTACCGGTGTACAGAGACTGATTTCCTATGGTATTGTTTCTGAAAAGGAAATGTTTAAATGACCCAGTGGTGGTCTTTGCAGAGGCAAAGAAAAGTCCCTGTGTTCATTAATAACACAAATCATTGCTCTGTGCACAGATTTTGTCCAAAGAAAGGCAAGACCATAACTGTTTTGAAATCCATATTTAAAAATAGTTCTGGTTCTATTAGTCATTGCCCCATTCCAGAAATAAAAGGAGTTTATGTTTAACTCTTTATCTGCTCCATTGATTTGTTTAAATTGCTGAAGAAAAACAGGAGGAAGTTTCTTGTTAGTAAGATTACTGCAGAAATGTGTCTGTTGTCAGAAATAGTCTAATATTGAAGTTGAGCAGTAACAATTAATAGGATTGTTTACAAAATAAGTTGTGTTTCCAGGGTATTTACTTTTTATGGAGAGCTGCTTGACTCTTATTACTGAATGATCTATGAGCATTTTTAGGTTGTAGTTCATCTACAGTTCATTCCTTTGTGGGTTGTTTTTAATTACTTTGCTGATATGTACTTAAAATAACGCACCAACTTGAATATCAAATTACAGAAAGTCAACACTGAGTTGTTACTGTAAGAACTGCTGTAATTGTAGAGTAGATTTTCATAAATTTTTATAACTGAGAAAAAGTGTTTTGGTCAGTTATTACATCTTTCTGACAAGTCTTTGAAAGTTAAATAATTCACTTATAGCTCTATTTGTGTTTCAGCTCAGAAGTATTTCAGCTGCAAGTAAATTTTCAAATGCTCCATTAAAAAAAGTGGTATTTCTAGTTCTAAATTACCTATTATTATTAATCTGCACATAGTGTCTGATACTCTTAAGTCCTTGCTGCTGTTTATATAGAATAGGTATTCAAACTGGACGTACCTTGCAGGTTTGGAAGTTCTTCCAGAAGCACTGGGATAATCCACCTAAGATCCTTACGTCCAGTTATTTCATATTACAAAAAAAATAGGGAAAAAGGAAGTTAGACTGAGTTCTGTGAAATGAAAAGTATATATAATGAAAAATATATATATAAAGAAAAGATCCACTTCCAAGCTTCTTGATCCTTCTGGCACCGTGGGTGATACCAGAATAAAGTGCTGCTTCAGATTAGCCCATCTTAGTACTGAAGAATGATATTAAGACGACTTGTTACCACTCATATGTTTTTCATCACTGCCTGTATTAGAGCCAAAACTTCTGGCTTAACTCTAGACTTCTAGTGGAAGACTTTATAAAACCTGTAGTTTAATAATAGTTGACATCAGGCCATTGGAAGTACAGTGAGGTCCATTTCAGGTCATTCCTGCTGTGGAATCCCAATTATTTATGATTTCACTAGCCATTATTATTTTAAAAGTGGGATTTGAATAAAACTATAAAACTTTGGCCAGTAGCAGAGTAAACCAGTAGTCTGCAGTGACCTGCATGCTGCCAAACTTTTCTAAAGTTAGAAAATCAGGAGTTTATTGAATAGCTGTGTATAAATTTTAGCTCTGCTTTCAGAGGGCAGCAATCAGGCTAGGGATGGAGATTCAAGTATGTAAACTGTAGATCAGATTTTTAGTCAATATAGCTAATTTCTGTCTCTTGTGTATGGGAAATAAAGCATATCTATTAATTAAAACACAGACAATATTTGCAGTATTCCATGACTGAAGTTGTGGGTTTAAAACCAAGTCTTTGAGAATGTGCCCTGTTACAAAGTTTGTACTGACGAGCACATCACAATATTTAGAAACTGGGGTTGTTCTTTGTTTACCTTTCATAGGCTTCTGTTTATATAAGCTTCAAAAATGTTTAATAAATGAAGTTTACCTAAAGCAAGTTTCATCATCAAGGAAACAGTTTGTGTCTTTAAGTTTACAATACATTACATCCAATTCTGTGCTCATCTGACTTCATCTGTTTCTTTAATTAGCTCCTTTCTATGTTAAAAGTCTGGTCTTGCATTGGAAAAAAAAACCCTGGAAATTTTACTTGGGATTTTTTTTTGTTATACATGTAATGTGCTGTTTGCAAAATGCCTGTACAAGTTGCATAATAGTTATTTTGTCTACTGTTACTTTCTTAAGAAACAGAAAGATTCTATGCCAAAAATCAAAACTTTAGTGCTGTGATATCAACCAAGAAAAGACTTGTGTTACCTGCAGCATTGCTTTTGATGTGTTCCAGTTCCAGTAGCACAGATGGATGATGATAGAGTCTCTTTATCACTTTTCCCAAGGAATAAAATTACAGTTTCAAAAGCAATCACATTCCCACAGAAAAATCTGAAGGATGATCTTAAACTTTTTTGAAATCTCAAATTGCATGTATCTGCATTCTCTTGCCTGCTAGTAGAAACCAAAGCTTCCTAAGCAAACACTCCCTTGTGTTTTGAATAGCTTGGTTTGGATGGGTTTACTTGAGGAAATTAGTATTAAATTGTTGTTTTAAAAAACCCTCCAACGCTTTCTTGGCTGTTTAATAGAAGAGAGCAGGGCCTGAGGGTTGTGATATAAATGTACTGGTTTCTTTTTTCACTTTGTTCAGTAGCAAAGTGTTGAATCAGCAGCTTCAGCTCACCCTGGTTTTGCAGCAAACTGTTCTTGAGGTTTAGTAACATCTCAATTTTGCATGAATACTCAGGGGTTTTTTATTCTTATTTTCTCTTTTTAGTTGATCCTGGTGGTAGGAATACATTCCTATGTGAATAAAGTGTGTCATAGCCAATTGCATCATGAAGGTGACACACAAAGTGGTAGTATCTGGAAAAAATGTAACCATCTTACCTTAAAATGGATTATTCATCAATTTTGTACAACATCCAGTGTCAATATGGCAGAAATAAATATAGCTCTCATGTAATGAAACTGTTTAATATCTCAAAACGTGGATGTAGTATTCTGATGTGAATATAATTACAATCTAAGGTAAAATGCCCAGAAATCACCTTCTCAGGTCTCTTGACTAATCAGTTCTGAACTTTAGGTGTTACTTTTGAGAGCAGTACTTAAAACTTAACCAGTGGTTCTCAATCCACTTTATGAGCCTGTTCCTTTAAATATTTGCAGCACATTTCCAAAGTCTCAGGTTTTTAATCCACGATTTTGGGGGCTTAATGAAGAGAGATGCTCTCAAATAGTACTCTGAGGGTATTTTTTTTGCAAACAAATGTTGGTATATTTTCCAATTAAAGGCTATGTGTTTAAATAACTAATAGACTATATAAGGTCAGACTGTTTGCTCAGACCTTTTCAGTGAATTCTGTTTCTACCAGTGAGAGAATTGGTTGAAAATTAGAATTCTGTCTTGCCTTAAAATACTTACGCAACATTTATGAGTAATGGAGGTTAATTTTAGAGTGAAGAATAGAAGTATATCCAATACATATGTGGTTCCGAATACTGTCTCCCTATGGTGAAATACGCAAATGAAAAAGTTATTTGGATGGTGTTTTATACCTGACGTTATTTCATCAGTGATATAAAATGCTACCTTTGATTTCTTTCTTGAAAATGACTGTATTTTGCATTACTTGATATGCTGAGAGAGCAAACATATGCTACCATATGTGGCTAATGCCTACATTGTCATCTCTGTTTTAAGCCAGTCTTGTATATGTTTGTTATTCTAAGGCAAACTAAGTACTTTTTCATTTTCTAGCACTGTTTATAAATGTGGTTTACATAATGTGATGAATCTAACATCAACTGCACAAAGCTGCCTTGGAGCCTGCCCATCACATTTTAATAACATGACATATTCCTTTCGTGCTCACAACCAGCCCATGTGCAGTGTGGTCACATATTTTGGTTTTAGCTAAGTTTTGGCTCCTTTCAGGCTGGACTACACCATTTAACCAGCTGAGTATACAAAAACTGCCCTTCAGCTTCTGTAGTTCAGCTTGGTTCTTCAGTATTTATATATAAATATATTAAAAATCTCTTTTTTTAACATAATCATGTATGAATCAACTTTTGCTTGTTAATAGAAACATAGTTTTTACCATGTTTTTGGCAGCTGACTTAGAAACTGCAACAAAATAGTTTCCTTTGACATCAAAATCCTCAGTCCCTGATGTTTACTAGCAACACAGCAATATTGAAGGGTGGGTCATAATTTGAAAAATTGAGGTTGTGTACAAAAAGTGCTATAAAATCAAGTGTACATGTACGTAGATCCATGTGATTGGCAGGCTTATCATGGCTTTTATGGATGCAAGGGTGTGATGATCATGAATTACTGGAGAGGCAAAATGTCACCTGAAGAAACATCTTGGTTTTCATCCTTGCAGACACTTTCTGTTGCCTCTGGAGAGTCACTTAACTTTGTTCTACCTTAGGCTACAGATAAATACAAATTTCTCAGTGTGGGAATGCCAATTTCAGAAGCCCCCATCTGGCTTATTCCCACCTTGATGCTATTTTCCTTGATCCCATGAAAAGGTTTGTTCACCAAACTGGATCAGGAAACTGCTCTGCCTGGTCAGTGAAGGTCTTGAGATGAGTTTTGGTGTCTGTACAAGTCAACTGTTAGTCTTGCTTGTGATGCTGCTCACAAGTTTGGATAATGTGACTTGGCATTTTTATGGAGTATGGGTATTTATCTGCCTTAGAGACATTGGAAACACCAGACATTCTTTCATGGAAAATCAAACAGTAGTTAAAATGAAAAACTCTGCAAGCAGTGCCAAACTACTGAATCACTCCAACAATAAGTTCTAAAGGAAAATTTTCTGTTCCGGAATACAAGCTGGACTGAGAACAACATTTCCTCATAGAGTATCAAGTATTTACTCTGCCAAAGTTCAACAATGCTTTAAAAAACCCCAAACCTTGATCACCTGCAAATGCTGAATTTCCCCCATTTTCCCCTTTGTTTTAACAAAGAGTGTTATTAATACGGAATGTAAATGAATGCATATTCTTAGACAGCCTTTGGTTAGATTCCTATTGTTCAGAACATAAAGGCAATGCTTAAAGTGATGACTCTCATCAACTCCCAGTGAGTTGTTAGATTTAAGAAAAAGGAAATGTGGCCATCTAGACCAGGGAAAAAAAAATAAATAATTAAAGTATGTTAGAGGGAAAAGATAATGTAATTTAATTTGGTATTAGTTTTTCCTAACTTTACTTATCAATAAAAGTAATTTATATTATTTAGAAATCCAAAGGCCTGAAAGAAGATGGCTATGACTATTTCTAACAGATAGACTGTTGGAAGTAGTGAATATCACATTCCTAAGACAGTAATTAACTACAATTTGCACTTCTTTGACTAATGAAGGACCTGGGTCTGTAAGTGTTTGTGTGTACTTTGAGAACATCTGTTTTGTAGATGGAAAAAGTAACAAGAGCTCTAGGAAGGTCTCCAAACTCAATTTGTTTGCAAGTTTTGAAACACAGGATTTTTTGTACTTTGGAATAGTAGAAATGAAAGCTTTTCTTTCATTACTAATCATTAGTATCATTACTAATAAAAAGGAGGATATACTCTCATTCAAGAAGTGATTTCCCTATCATATTACTTAATATGATAGCCTGCATTCAGATGTGTGTTTTTTTATCCGTGGGAATTTTCTGGGAGGGCCTCATTTGTTTCTCATCAACACAAGCAGTAAATCTGTCGTGCAGGGTTGGGTCTAGCTCTAAATACTCCCAAGAATTTGGGAGCCTTCTGAAAAAGTCTGATTTACTTTTAGTTAACAACAGCTGCTAGCGTTTTATTATTACTCTCTCATAATTATGCTACTATTACATTGTAGGTACTGTGTAATCAATATTATGTTCAAGTGGGCATCTTTAAAAAGGCAATTAAATTTGCTTTAATTACTTAGATACCATAAAGTGTTTTGCTGATTTTTATCATTCTTTTTTCCCATTTCACCTGTAGGGGAAAATCATTAGTAAGTCCTACCACTTTCTTCCTGTTCTATGAAAAATGAAAGAAATAGGAAGATAGAAACTTCTAAATTAAGCTAAAAGACCATGTAGAAACTAGCAGAGAAGAGTTGTCAGACAGATGTCCTAATAGAGTATTTTCAAAGGTATTTGTTTGGAAATACAGGAGTGTATTATAGTTAAGAAGCTTGGTACCATGGCTGGGTTTGCACTGCTTTTTGTCAGAGATAAAAATCCGCTGGATGACAGAAGCTGCTTTTACCACTCAGTGGAAATATTTATGTGAATTGAAAGAAAACATATGTCATAATTGCATATTAACTTGTGGTATGGAAAAGGAGATCTTTTTTTGTAGAACAATTTGTAAAGTAGAGGGTATTATTTTCTTCTTGAACACTTGTGTTTTACAAAGGGTAATTTGCATTTGGCTTGGTCACAGCAGAACAAAGGAGCCTTGACTTTAGAAAGTAACTTACTAATGAATAACTTTTATTTTGTTAAACAAGCAAATTATATCTTAATTTCATAGAGTCATAGAATGGCTTGGGGTTAAAGGGCTCTTAAAGATTATCCAGTTCCAACCCCCTGCCCATGGACATTTCTCAGCATTTGATTCATCCTGTGATTACACTTTTGTTTCATGGTTATTAGAATTTCTATATTTTCCAATTAATATATAAGAGGCACATCTCCTCACATAAAACCAGAGGAGGTTCTTTCCTCAGATTGGAAAAAAAATTAATTCAGCTAAAAATGGAGACTCAGTCCTATTTCTGTTTTTTAAGGTTTTACCAGAGGCTCTTGAAATTGCCTTCAAAATAAATACTGAATACAGACAACGCAGATTAATTTGAACCCATATGTTGTCAAGAAAGAGAGTAATTATTTTAATGTTTCCAATGCTAAAACTAGACCAACACTAAAGAAATCAGTGGGTGGCAGGTTCAAAACAGAAGGAAATACTTCATGAAACGTTTCTAGTTCAGCTGTGGAAATGTGCAAGAAAGTGAAGTGGATTTTAATGTTTCATATAGACCCAAAAAATAATTGGTCTAATTGAAAGAGGAAAAGTCTTGCTTCCTGAGCTCTTTGCAATGAGAGCCAAACTGAGCTGGAAAAAAGGGAGAAAGAGCTTTCCCTGGAAGCCTGGTAGTGAACCTTCACTGAGTAAGTCCAGAACTGCCGTGCATTAGAAGGAAGCTCTAGATGTTTTTAAAAAACGGGCGGTTAAAAAGGGATGAGAACCGTGAGATGTTCCCAAGGGCTGTCATTCCCTGTCAGTTTTTAAGGAACAGAATGCATGAGCCCAGGGGATGAAAGGTAATGGCATAGCCACCTTTCAGGGGTTTAGAGAAATTGCTGTGAAAAAAATAAGTACATTTTAATCCTTTTTCCTAATTTTAATCCTTTAAAAATAGCATTACATAACTCACTTAGAAGATTCTTGTCTTTGTTGATAGTGTTGTTGAAGATCTAATATTTCCACAGCTGTGTTCAGTATTACTCCTTTGAGAAAAAGATCTGTCTTGTGGAAAAAATAAGTCAGCTTTTATGCATTTCTATCATATGAAGAGTTCTCACAGAGAAGCATAGATCCATTTTAGTAATATTTCATGGAAAACCTACAGATTTCTGTGATATAATACTGCACTCTTGGAATGAAAGTTCTTTTTGCTGCATTAACAGAAGTGCTTCAAAGTACTTTGTAGGAAACAGTATGTTATGAGCTGGTCTGAGTAACTCACTTTATCAAAGATTTATTAATATAAATAACAGCCTAGAACAGAAGTAGTGAATGTGAAGTTTACATTCAGTTACTGTGTGGAAATCTGCATCCTGTACAAAGAATTAAACACCAAAGAAATGGAAATTCTACCACACTACAGTAATTGTTTGCTCAGCGGCTGTAGGAAGTTTCTTACACAAGAGACTATTAAAGAAAAAATTACAAGGTAAATGTTTTTTAAGATTAACCTTTTAAATAAGCCAACTCTGAGTGCTTTAATTTACTTTAATCCTTACATCCTTGGGGGGAAAAAGGCTGTTTAATGAATGGAGCCAGGATGGCTCAAGCAGACTGGAAGAATATTTGGGGGAATATTCAGTCAGCTCTTGAGTATTTGTTCACTTATAGAGACTGCTGAGAGTGTTTGTGTCCATTGTGGCTGGCAAAGCCAAAGGAATGGGCATGAAGTCCTGGGCTGGAACATCACTGGCTGTTATGGGAAAAGTGAATAGCACAGCCTTTGTACATCCCAAACACCGGCTGATTTTTTGAGGCCAGCCTAACTGTTGTTGGACCTTATCATAAATAAGTAATACTCATGCATTTCCCACAACTGCCTTGCTCCTAATAGCCAGCATAGTTTTGCATATTTTTATGCTCTTGTAGAAAAGAAAGACATGTTTATGCAGGAAGCTGCTGTCTGGGGAAGAGACATTGCTCCTTTTTCTTGACATTAATATGGTCTTCCCATTGGTTGTAGTGCACAACATTTCCCAAGCTGGAAAAATTGCAGTTTCTGAATAGAGAACTTTGAAGTCAATGCCCCAGATAAACATTATTACCCATAGAACTCCTAAGTGAAATTTAGTAAAAATTACTAATTTTAGTCACCAGGATAGTGGAGTTTTGGGGGTAGCCCTCTGGATTCCCACATAGAGGCATCAGTTGTAGATAGACATGTAGCAAATACAGATGAAACTCTGCTGCTGGTTTTAGTGAGGGACTGAAATGGAATGGTTTGTATGAGCTGTGTGGGCTCAGACAACAATGTTCAGCTACTGGGCTATGACAAGAAGTGAAGTTGCCTTCAGCCTCCAGCCCACCTCTCTATTCAACTGAGATTCCCTTTTGTATCCTGTGTTACCCTGGGACACTCCACTGGTGGGAATTTTTACCAGACATGGCTGCAGAGCAGAGGCAGTCCTGCGCTGCTCCAAGAAACTCCAGAGCAATGACCAGATTGGGTGCTGGGAAACTTTACGAACTGTTCACAGGCTGATAAAATCAGTGAGTACTTATGGAAATGTGCAAGATTCTGTCCAGCAGCAATTAGGCAGGATGAGGAAGGACAAGGCAGGGCTCTACGGGAAGTGCGTCAGCAGAACTGTCCTGGACCAGGTCAGAGCCCGGCTAGCCCAGTCCCCCACCTTTGACAGTGACCCCAAACAGCTCCACAGAGAAAAAGGGCGTTGCTGTTTCTGGGCTTCCTTTGCTTTCACTTTCCTTGAAGCAAAGTAAAGCTCTGTTTTTGGGACAGCTGTTTTATTTAGTTTTGAGATTCACCCTGAGGTAGCTTGGCTTTTTTCTGCCATTCCCAAGGGAACATCTGGAACTGTGCCAGGGCAGATGTAGGCTGAATATCAGGAAAGGTTCTTCCCCCAGAGGTGCTGGGCACTGCCCAGGCTCCCCAGGGAATGGGCACGGCCCCGAGGCTGCCAGAGCTCCAGGAACATTTGAACACAGCTCCCAGGGATGCACAGGGAGGGATTGTTGGGGGGTCTGTGCAGGGCCAGGGGTTGGACTGGATGAACTGGATGATCCTTGTGCATCCCTTCCAGCTCTGAATATTCTGTGTCTCTGTGAGCCTTTTAAGGGTGACCAAACACTACCTCACTGAGATAAGCACATTTACTGTGTGAAAAAGTTGACAACATAGAGGTAATAAATCTGTTGCTTTACTTTTGCTTTACTCACCTGAGTATTTCAGTATCATAAAAGGGATTATAATTTGTAAATTGGTTTCTGGTGTGGTCAAAAAGTTCCTATGCTGTACTTGACTAGGTAAGTTATTTCAGGGCTGCAAAATGGTGCAGAATGTGTTCTCAAAGGTAATTCAGCAACCTAGTAACTCTTGCATCATGTAGAATGGAAGATTTTTATGAAGAGTTCTGCTTGATGTTCTCTCTTCACTTCTTAAACTGAAAAGGAAAAAAGAGTGCTAAGTCTTTATGGGTCTCTCCTGGTGGAATTTTAATGTAGAACAGAGTGTTTGTTAGCAAGGAGCATTACATTTGTAATGAGACTTCGTAACCTGGTTATTGGGAACATTAAACACTATATTTCCATTGAATTTCGCTATAGCACTTGTAACAAAATTGTTAAAATTATGCTTGCAGGCATTTGAGTGTAGCTGCTTGGTACCTGAATTGGTATAAAACTTAAGAGTAGTATGTTAATTTATTAGGAAAATAAAAAGCTAGAATCATTTTGATCATATGATTGTTTCTTAGTGTGGGAAAGGAGATCTGTTTAATACATTTTAGAGGTTTTTAAATGACGTCTTCGCTACTTTTAGATGGAAAAAGTGTTCCAACATTTTTCCACAATACTTTGGGGCCTTGAGACTGAACAGAAGTTGTTGACATCTTTAAATCAGAGCTCTTATTTCACATGTCTGCTGTTTTTTCCCTGTTTAAAATGGTCTTCAGTATGCCAAGAGAAGTAAAATTAAAGCCTTGAAACAGAGTTTGGGATTCAATGGTAACTAGCTATAAGAGAAGGGTCACGTTACTAAACATGCAATAAAAGCCAGGATCTCTTTTGTTCATTAGGAAACAGAAACGTGTCTGCTGAGGAAGTCCAACACACTTTTATAAGTCTTTTTGCGTGGATGTTTATACCTTTTTCACTTACAAGAAGACAGTAAGACTGTTATATGGGGTTTCTTCCAAATGAGGGTAGGTTACACCGTTCACTAAACCCTTCAATGCTTCCCGCAGCCAAAACCAGCTTTAAAGGAAATCTCTTTAAAAACATTCACTGTTTCCAAAGGGTTGGCTTCACCTCTGTGGTTGGGATGTTCTACAAGGTGGTCATGGTGTGGTTCTGACCCCCTTAGAGCAGTGATTTGTCCTGAAGTTTGGTCTTCCAAAATCTGATCCATGACTTTGGCGAGGAGAGGTGGTGTAGAAGTTTTAACAAAAGTTGGTACTGCAAGTTCTTTGTTGTTTTGACGTTGTTTGAGGCTATAAATGTAAAGCAGGTCCTTGAGGTTACACTTGCAACTGAGTAGGGATTTTGAAGCTTCCTAAGGAAGCTTCCAGAACATCAGATATTGCATTGGTCTACAAAGCCACAGTCAGCAGACTTGTTCTCTGCAAACTGCTTCATACAAAAAATTATCAGGGTTATTGTGTGAAATTATTTTGGTAGCATTTACTCGTAATTCTACTATTTTGCTGTCTCTAGACTTGTCTGAAAATCGTATACAGTGGAATATAAACATAGTACTTAGAAAATGTTTTTTCGGGAGTTTTAACCAGTTAATGCTGGTATTATTGTTGCATGACAAAAATGATAAACTGTTTATTTTCTTGCTGTGATGTAACTGTTTATAAAGCTGTGACCTGAGAGATCTTAAAAGTTCATTGATTTCTTTCAGCAAAAGCACAGATTTGTAGTAGAGAAATGTTAAAATGATGCTTCCTAGTTCTGATAGTTATTTTCTTTCAGAGTTCTAAGGGGTTTTTGCAGTAAGTGCAAGCATGATGCATGTTTGAGGATGGAAATTCAGAAATTACATCAGCCACTCTATAGTGTTACTGTAATAGTGAATTTACTGAGTAAAATTCACTTTGTTGTGGGCAAATAGAAAGCAAAACTCCTTTTTGTGGCAAGGTTGAGTGATTTTTAGCTTTGTAATGGGGGGATCTCTAGTCTTCATTAAATTGAAATGGAAAATGGAGAAAGGTATAAAGTGTGAACTCAGCACACTTGGGGTCTCGGAGATTCTAACAGCCTCATCACATGGGTGTTAATAATGAAAATCTCATTTCAGGAGGCATTCGATGCCTTTATTTTTCTGAGGGTTTTGTGTTATTTTTGCTGGGTTTTTTCCTAAGAAAGATCTTTCACCTTGCTTAGATAAAACATTGCCTCTCAAGTTGTTCCTTCAAATTCAGAAAGCTACCCAAGCTTCCACGGAAACAACATTATCTGTTGGACACCTTTGCAGTTTTTATCATAGCAGAAGTGCATGTCCCTGTGCACAAAACAATAGCTCAGGCAGATCCTCAAAGTTCTGTCATCGTTTAAGCAGTGGAAAGATGCTCCTCAGTAAAAATGACAACGTCAATACCTTTTGTATTAAGATGGTAATAACCACAGGATGTCTTCTGCTGTGTTTCAATTTATAATGGGATTTAGCAAGTTTTGTCAGAATTCTGATGTGGGATACATGAGCCAACAATGCAAGTCAGAACTAAGAGATCTAACAGATAGTCTAAACCCCCAAAATTCCTCTTATGCCACAAAGCATTGTGGTTCTGGAATTGCTATGGCTATTGAATCCTAACCTCTCCTATTTTAGTCTCTTACTGGCTATAAAATATCTTTCCCTCTCATTGTTTCAACATTCACACCTTGTATTCAGATCCATTTACCTTGTATTTGCCTCTGGCTGCATTACCAAAAACATCATATTTAGGATTTTGCTGTACTGTCAGTAGTTTCCTCTCTGAAATGTTTACAGAATTCTGATGGGAGATCTCTGCAGTCTTAGCAACTTGCAGCTGATTCTCTCTTGAATCTATCTGTGAATACAAGTCAGCTCCATCTGTGTCTGGAGAATGGGAGAAATGAGAATACTGTTATGCAACTCCCAAATCCAACTGCCTGGCAGAAATGTTACTGCATTGGCTTAACAGGGTCTCCCTCAAAGCAGTTCTCATCAGGAACTTGCCGTGAAGGCTCTCCCAGTATTTATATTTATATATACTATTTCATAAGACCTTTGAGTCTGATAACACTTCAGCAGAACTATTATTTCATTCTTAATCCAATGGACTCCTTGAAATGTATTCATTTCCAGTGTAAGCCTGCAATAATTAATTATTTGCTCAAATATACTTTAGAGAATAAAACTAACTGTAGTGGGTTTGTGTTGAGCTATCCTTGTGTATTTTTACCCTACTGGTGGCCAAAGATTCTGAACTTGTTCTCTTGGGTTGTTTTGACCAAGAATGCTCAGGTCACTTCACTGTGTGTTAGAGTCACAAGCTGTAAAATGCTGACAATCCCATTTACTTTGTTTTTAAAATCCTTTCAAGCACCCTGTTTAAAAGTGATCAGAGTTTTTATAATAAAACTCATTCCACTTCCAAAGTAGCTGATATATGAAGAGTGGATTGAAGCTGCTTCCATCTGGCATATGGAAATGTTGTGCAGGTTTAATCGCCCATGTATTTCTGAAGTGAGTAAACACCAGTTTATTGCATACCCTTCATCCCTCGCCTTCTTTCTCCTGCTTGGTCTTCTGCCTCTGCTCCTGTTGTGTTCCAATTCCAAAACATTTTTCTCCTCAGTCTCTGTCACTACTGGGGCATTACATTGGCACTGTAACTTAACTTTAGGTCATTTTCCATTACTGAGGGCTTCTCATAGGAACAGATTACACAGAGTAACGTCAGGCACGCTTGATACTCATTGTATTACATCCCCAAAGGAATAATCTTAGACAAATTACTTGCATAAAATTCATTTTTATGAGATCTTAATAGTGAAAAAGCACATCTTGGAGAAAAAATATGTGAATGGTCACAATAAGTCAGTATTCATCTGTATTTTAGTGGTGTTATCCCCTACAAATCCAGTGGAGAATTTCTTGTGGGTCTTATGAGTCTGAATGTTTAATAAGAGAAGAATTCTATTTGAATGAAAATACTTGCAACAATATGTGATGTTTTGCTTAAATTTATTGTAAGATTACAGATCCTGTAGAGTATAAAAATCTCACAAACTAACTATGGTACAAAGGAATGGAACATGTTACTGTGAATTTAAAAATAATTTAAAAAATTTAAACACGCTTTTTTTTTTTTTTAAAGGCATCCAGATAGAAATTAATTGTTCATTCCTCTAACTCATCAGAATTTGTGTTTGAATACAGGAATTTTTTAGGGTCATCGAAAATAAGCATTTTAACCTTTTTTTTCTTATACGTTCACTTGCAACTGAAATTTTAAAATACTGTGTGTGTTTTAAGAAAATTGATTCCTGCATTGCTAGAATGTTCATAGCTCAAGAGCTTTTAGCTTTTATGCCCAATTTTTACAGCTGATGATACAATTTAAAATGTTTTAAATTCAGTTAGTCAAATAAGACAGGACCAAGCTGAGGGTTTAGTTATATTCTTATATCCTAAAATCTGCTTTTGTAGAGGGCATACCTGGGGGCACTGTTTGATCAGTTAAGTAGAATACTGTTAATAGAAATAAAAATTGATGACAATCTTAAGCTTTAATTTTTACATTTAATGTTTTTATAATGAAACAATATGAAGAAATACACTGGTACCTTACTTCAGTAAATAATATACAGTATCATATTTATAGTAGTAGGAAGGGTTTAAATCAGAAATAAGCAGACCAGTGAGTAGCAGAGAATAAATAAAGCTGCATTTTGAGAGACGGGGGTTGCAATGCAGAATTGGGGAGTTTATTTGGTCTTCTGTGGTTTAAGAACAACACTGCAATAGGATCTTATGCATGAAAATGAATGTGGGGAGAGCTGCCTTGTGTTGATGAAGTTGTTTTCAAGGTGAACGTGTTCCAGGTGGGAATCTTCATTGTCCTCCTCACTGTGCTCCTGCTCATCCTCGTGGTTGCTCTGAGCCCTGCAGATGCGCTCAGGGGGCACCGTCCTGTGCCAAGGGGGAGGAATTATGTTATAATTACTCAAGATAACTCTTAACTTCATCATTTATTTTAGAGTTGCTGTCTATTCAGATATTTGAAAATATTGACCTAATCAGTACATTAGACTTTCTCAATTACATATTTATTTAGGAATTTCAAAAATCGTTCTTTTTAACATTCTCTCCTTGTGTTGCTTTCTCATTTATATTGGACACTTAGCTTTCCTGAGGAAAGTATTGCCATGTGTTGCTGAATTAAATCTTTGTCTGACACATGGAAGATCCTCTCCTTGTCCTTCCTTCTCTTTGCAAACAGCACAGAGGGCCTGGATCGCACACCTGGCTCCACAGCTGGGGCTGCTGAAACCTCTCACCAGTGACTCCAGCTGCTGACTCCCCCCATGGTTTTGTTATCACTTTGGGCTCTGCTCCAGGAGCACAAAAAGCTGGTGGTTGCAGTGCCAGTCAAATTGTAGCTGCCCCAGGGGACGTGACCCAAGCATTATTACAGGTGGATTTCTTGGAGAGAACTCGTGCACCCCATCTCTGTGAGCATTTTCTGTAACTGTAAGGGAGGGTGAAACCTCACTTTTATCCTATTAAGAAATGCTGCAGAAGAAAACTCAGGATTCAGCTTCTCCTTCAGAATTTTTTTAAAGAATATTTACTTAAAAGCAACAGATTCCTAAAGCAAAGCACATCTCATGACATTTATTTTAATGTCATTAATGTAACAAAGAACTTGGGAATTACCTTATTTTATTATTGTTCAGTCTTAGAAAACGTAGTTTTCTCATTTCATCAATCCCAAAGGGTACAGCCTTTAATTCGTTGTGATCCAGAAACAGCTCCCTCAGGGAGTGGTAAGCTCCAAAAAAAGACACAGGGTCGATGCCATCATCAGTGAGTTTGTTAAAGGATAGGTAGAGATACTCCAGCCCCGGCCTCATGTGGCCAAACACATAGCCTGGAATCCTTTCAATCTGATTTCCTATAAGTACCAGATGGAGTAAAGACTTTGGCAGGTAGGAGGGAACATGATATAACTTATTATAAGAGAGATCGATGGACTCCAAGTTCCTGTATTAAAGGAGAAAAGAAAAAAAGGCTGAAACCCCTCAGAGCTCCAGCCGATGTTCTGTGCAAGGCTCTGCTTCATGGCTTTACAAGGGAATGACATTTCCAAGGGAAATTCGTTTCTGTTAATGGAGCACAATGTGTTTTATGGAACATGCTCATGCATAATTACTCTGGGAATAGAAGGCATTGAAGTCATGAATTACCATTCAAGCACAGTGATTTTGTTGATGGGAGGAGATCATCAGTAATGGGGGGGGAGCTGAACAGGGGAATCCCAAGGGACTAATTGGTGACTGCTGCAATAACGAGTTACACCGAAGAACTGGAATAACCTTGGGACTTCAGTCATTATCCCATTAACAGGGGGTTTTAAGCTTTGTTCTAAAGCCCATTTGAAATGGAATTATTGTGTGAACAAATCATTCCCATGTGCTTCACTTCCAGGGATGAGATGGTGTCAGTAGTAACAACGTGGTTGTTTTCAAATTAAGGAATTTATAAATTCAGCAATCGAGGGATAGGGCTGCAGCTGCCAGTGATGGCCAGGTACCCTGCTCAGCTTGGCAAATTTGTAGCAGGAAAATCAAAAGCACTGCCCTCTTTTACTACTTGTATTCTCATTGCTTGCTCTGCTTATATTCTGCTCTTAGACAATGCAGTTGCACTGCACAGTCTTCCCTTCATCTTATTTACTTTTATAATTTTTAATCCAATGGTAAATAGGGCTAGGACAGTACTAATTTATTTTTAAATTACCTGTGAGATAATTATGTATTAAAACTAAATTACCATATAATTGTATGTGGTATTATTTATAATTAGTGTTCATCTTTGAATGGGTGGTCAGAAAAAATACTGACTTTTATGTTAATATGGTACAAATTTGAGGTAAAAGATCTTTCTATTTGACAGCTGACTGAATATCTTCTAGATTATACAATTAGGCAAAGGAAATGAAGAAAAATTAGCAAAGGAAAACAAATCAAATTATAATTACAACTCTAAGTTAAAAGTAATGAAGTGCAAATATTTATTTCATTATCTGACTCACTAATAACAGAGAAAAACAAAATAAATGTTTTTTAAATGTCTGGTACTTACTCTTGGTTTATCCAAGCCAAAGGTGCTATCCTGTGCTCTTCTAATTTGTTATGCTTTAGCCCAATGATGTTGATGTTTCTTGTATGGTTAAAGCAAATTTCTGAGACTTCTTCAATTTGATTATTTTCGAGATATAATTCCTGTAAGTGCATTTGGGAAGAAAATGTGTCAGATCAGAATAGGCTGGGTTTGCCCACTGCAAATTCAAAATGGAGCAATTGCACATCCTCTGCATTACCTGGTGCATTCTGAATCTGAACCAGAGTCAGTTTGGAGCTGGAGTGGGACCTTCAGAAACACAATTTTTCAAAGCAGTTGTTTTGTTTTCTCATTTGTGAGAATACAGATTGCTTTGAAAGGGCAAATAGAAGGAATTGTATCTTTGGGGGGTTTATTGAGGTTTTTGTGCTGGTGGTGGTTTCTGTTTTGGTGGTTTTGTTTTCTTTTTACCTCAAGAGTAGCAGGAAGTCCTTGTGGGATAATTCTAAATTTATTTCTTCCCAGTCGCAAATAAGAAAGACTCTTCAAAGGATAAAAGGCCAAAGGACTGACATTTGCTTCACTAAGTTTATTTCCTTCTAATTCCAGGGTGACCAAGTTCTTTAAACCTAGGTAGAAAAAGTTTCATTTCAGTTAATTAATGCCATCTTATATGATGTTAAAATATACATTCATAATTGAACAATCTTAAATATTACCCAGATTAGTTCACAGCAATGAAAAAAGAAAGTGAACTGATTTCATTATCTCATAATCTTGGAATTGTTTTGTTTATAAGTTTGTAGAGCTTTAGAGTTTGACCACAGCTTTATTTACAGTTTCCTCTCCCAGTCTGAATGGAAAGGGCAGCAGCTGATCCAGTTTAGATGGGATCCTTTTGGCAGGAGAGGAAAGGGATAAAAAAAGAGTCCATCAAAATCTGACATGGATGGTACCCTTTCTTTTTTCTTTCTCTTTTTTCTATCAGCTTGTGTTTAACTTGTCTTAAATTATCATGGTTGACTCCAGTTATATTCTCCCTTATTTTTCCATGCACGTCAAATTCTGTTCATTTCCACACAATGGAAAAATAATTAGTATCGTTTCACCACACATAAAGTCATCAGGTGACAGGTCAGGATAGTAGGTGTCTTCAACATACCTCAAATCCACCTCTACTCAGTAACCTTAAACTGATTTGGGAGAGGAACGGTTGCATAAGAAAGGAAAATGTCATTTTCAAATCCTTTGTCATGCAAATCTTTCAGCTTTTGTTGCCTTTTGAAAACATGGCACTTTAGAGGTAGCTATTATTTTTCTGACTGTGTCAAACCAGGTGCATTTGGTTGAACACTCTGCTTTTCAGATTTATTTTCAACTTTTCATACAATTGATATTAGATTTTAAATACCTTTTAAACCATCTTCATCAATGGCATGAAGTTGGTTGTCATTTATTTTTATTTCTTCCAAAGTTGGTGGCAATTCAGAGGGAATATGTACCAGCACGTTTCCATCCAAATACAAACGTTTCAACTTTTTCAGGATCTTGATCATAGGGATGAAGAAGAGAACTTAGATTATCAAGGTACAAAATGTGCAGTTAAGATTTTCCTAAACACACACTTTTTAAGGTTTTCCAGCAGTAGTGTCCAGTGTTCTGAATAAAAAGTAATGTTTTTCTCCTATCAGTCTAAATAATTGGTTTCTTTCTGCTAAATATTAACAAAAGTGCCGGTTAATGTCATGTGTAACTGGAAAAGCTTCCACAAAGCCCTGCTGCCGTTCGCCAGGATCACTGTTTGCATTCCTGCTGCTCTCTGTGAGTTGGGGAGGTTTTCCCTCACCACATTGGGCAGTATTTAGGGGTTCAAAGTACATATAGTTAGAAATGATGTGCTTATCTTCTTCATTTGTGAGGAAATTGATGATTTTCTGTAGGTCAGCAAATTTACTCGGGCAGAAGGGCAGCAACTGTTTCAGTAACTGAGGATTTTAATGCTTAAGCCAGTTTAAAAAATTGGTATGGAAAGTTGTCATATCTTAATTTTAATTCTTGATTATGGTGAGAGATTTCTTGACATAGCCAGGTTTACCTGTCCTGTAATTATACAATGATGACTTATACAAAGTGCAAAGTGGTTTAGATCCATAAACTGAAAAGCAAAACCATTCCTTTAAGCAGTAATTATTGAGAGGGTAGCAGAAGAGTTAGGCTTTCTTACTTTGAATGCTTTGGGACCTATTCCAGGAGAGGTAATGTTATTTTTACTCAGATCAATCCATTCCAAATTAGGTATCCCATTGAATGCTTCATCTGAGATAGCAGTGATGCTATTTCCTAGGACAAAAGTCAAGAAAAATGTTTGAGTTATGAAATCTAGTCTGCATCTGAGGTGTGTAGTATTGCACATAGAAAATATGTGACAGGAATAGCTGCATCATGGACAATAATTGTGTGTAGTTATATTCATCTAGTATTTAAATGCTGGTATGCAAATCTAATTTTTTTTAAATTTATTGTTTTAGAGGCTTAGCTGTAAAATTAGATCTAATACATTTCTATGATAAGGAATGACAAAGCATTAACACTGCTGTTGGCTGCATTTGAGGGTGGATAATGTCACAAAAGTCATGCAAAGGAGACCCATGAATTACCTGTAAGGTCTAAACTTGTTAGGTCTGGATCTGAGATGGGTGGTATTTGTGTAAGTTTGGCATTAATGCAGCTTACTGTGGTGTCTGAGGTGGAACATCCCGATGGCAAAGGAGGAGCTTCCATGGGTGGAACGGGAATTGGGAAATGAGATGGAATTCTGAAAGCACCATCATCTTCATCACTTTCATACTGCACATCTTCTGCAGCTCCTGTTCTTGGAGCAGGCAGCTTCTCTCTGCGATGCCCTTTGTGCCTCTGACGATTCTTCTTGCCTTTCCTCTTCCTTTTCTTTTCCCCTTTTTTGGGACCCTCTTTGTCTCTAATCTCTATCACTTCTGTTCGAAGCAGCTCATCCTTTTCCATTTGAGTTGGTGCTGATGGCAGAGCGTTGGTGTTGTCGAGGTCCTTGGGTTCTGGGGAATCGCCAGAAAACTCACTGATGTCATCCAGTGAAATTATACTGGAGTCCAAAGAGGAGCCTAAGCAGAGGCAATGAGAAAAAAAACAAAACAAAAGAGTCTTAGAAAAAACTAAAATATTAGTAAGTGTTGTTTCCCACATACAGTAAAAATATGGCTATAGAATAATATTCCTCAGGGAATATGATTTGAAAGAATAAAAATGTGGTCTTAGATTAGTGCTTGACAAAAGGGACACACTTTACTGAGAAATGATTGAGCCAACCATCCAGAACTGTTTGTACGCAGCTATGATTCGTGGCAACTGCAGAATAAGGGTGTAAAAATTAATATAGCCTTCATTATCTTCCTTTTTGACTTACTATTAATTATGTTTTTTGTATTGATGGAGGTGTCTAAAGAGGAAAAACAATGTGTCTGGGAGTGGGAGGTAATTTGGAAAAAAATTCACAAAGGTCAAGACTTGTTCTCCTCCAGAAGGGACTGTCAGGGGAGGAGTTGTCTGCAGGTGGGGATCTCACCAGGGAAATGCATTAACTCCATTACCAAAACGCAGTTTTTACTTCCATAATAGGACAATTCTAATAAAAGGAGTTTAAACGTTTCAGTCAACATGATTTTTACAGTTCTACAGCTCATTCCTATGATGTCTCATCTCAGAATGTCACATGCACATACACGCAAGGATGAATATTTTTTTACAGCAAGAAGAGATTGAGTTCAGTACTTTGCAGGTATAAGATATTAGGAGTGTGGGAAGGAAAGGAAGGAAATCACATCTCATATTTATCTCCTCCGTTCCTTTTCTTTTTAAAAGTATTGATTTTATTTAAATCTTTGTGAAAAAGCAGTATTGTAGTTGTTTTTTCTCTTGTGAGTTAACTTTCCTGATTTACATCAAATAGCTGCGTTTTTGCACTCTGTATGTCTAATACATTTATAATGGCCTAGTAGTTATTGACTGATCCTTTGTAAATGGAAGTGAGATAGAAAATATAAGTAGATGCTGTTTCTTCATACATTTACAAAATTTTATAGAGGTAGGAGGGACGCAGAAAGGGGAAAAGAAAAAAAAAGGAAATATAATTGTCTTTACTATTGCATATTTAGCATCATCTTTTCTTTAATTGTTATATCAAACAAATCTGACAATGTACTCTGAGAAACTGAGATCAACTTGAGTAGAAGCTCTGAAGAGCTGCTTTTATCATGGAATTCAGGATAATTGTACCATGTAACTCTTGGGAACATTAAATGCGGTGTTTATGTTCGGTTTTAAACGAGGCAATTTCAAACCAGTAAATCTGGGGTGTCCATACCAGTCTCAGAACACACTGGGCAGCATTCTCCGGCAGGAATGATGGTGTGGGGGCATTTCAGAGGGTGGCACATGGTCGTGTCACAGATCACCTGTCCCTTGGAGCAGAGACAGGTGACGCAGGGCTTGGGAGACCACACGGCTTTATCGAACATGATCATCCCGTTAGCTGTGCACTGCCCCTTCTTTCCTAGGAGCAGAAGATAGGAAATTGGAGTTAAACAGCTCAAAGAAAACCACCAGTGTTCATTTAAAACTTTGGAAAGAAGCACTGCTATTTTGATCTCATTTTGAAAATATGTAAAATACACCCTATTCTAAGGATCTGATTATTCCTTACTTTTCATAGCTGTATTTTCTTCAGCTTATTAGTAGTCTTCAATCATGCAAAACCTGAATATTTTTTCCAGACCTCCTTCTATTCCTCTCTTGTTCACTAGAGATCTTTTCTAATATCTTGCACATTAAATGAGAAAGTTTTATTAAGGCCGTATGGAACTGGGAGGGTAACAATATTGAGTTTATAGTGACCATTCACAGGCTTGGTGGAAGTAAAGTCCATTCTGGGATGACTGATGAGATGGTAAAAATCTCCATTTCCCTGTAACTTGCTTTATCTGAAAGGGAAAGAAAAAACCTCTTTGCTAGAAAAGTAGCGATCTAGTACTTGTGCTATGCAATGCTCTCTCTCAAGTTTCTGGACTCATATCTACAAAACATTGAGATCTCCCCAGGGTACCAGTTGAAATTTTCAGAAAGAAATGCAATTTTTTAAGCTCTACTCAGATGTTCAGTAGGGAAGTGATTTGGAGAGCACAAAGACATGGGAAGGAAACGAATCCAAGTCTGCCTTTCCTTCCAGTGGTGGAGTTTTCCTCAGCAGAAGAAGCAGATAAACATTCCACTTTAGCATGATGGGGTTTTTTTGTTTGTCTGTTTGTTTGTTTGTTTTGGTCTTTTGAGAGAAGGAAAGCTAAGGTTGAGATTCTTCATCCCATGAAAATATTCCTGGTTTTGAGTGTACACTAAATCTGGATGAGAATCTGAACTCCCTCCACACCTTCCTTTTTCTCTTTCTACTCAACCTAAGAATGCATTGCTGAAGTGTTGTTTCAAGATGAAAACCCATTTCTAAGTTACTTTGTACTTCCCTGCATATGAAGAGAAAGAAATTTCCACTTTCCCCATTGAGTTTGACTTCCACCTTCCGATGAAGGTTAATAGAGTGGAAAAATCTTCTCTCGCCTGAATTTGCATGCCAAAAGACTTTCATTTGTGGTACACAAAAGGTCTTTGGAGGGGGTGCTTGCAGGGTTTGTTTTCCCACACTCTGCCCTGCTCCATGCCTGGGTGTTCCGTTTTAATGAGAATATTCAGGATAGCCTTTAAATGACCTTGTAAGACTATTGTAAATATTTGGTTTGAAATGTCTCTGGAATGAATATTTGTCTCAAAATGAGGCATTTTGCAAAGTCTTTCAAGGTAGTGGTACTGTCAGCTTCATAATGAAGGTTCTTCCTTTGTCCTTCTACTTAAAGACCATTGGATATCAATCTGTTTTCTACAACAAAAATTAATTATCAGAATCATCTGGTTTGGATGATCCTTTACATTCTGTATATTTTAAAAAATGCTTTGATTTAAATTGTTCTTAGGATGGAAAAGGCAAGAAATGGATGGTTTGAGTAGTTGCATCTTGTTTTTTCAAAGGTCTGGGATATCTTTGCATCACTTCAGCTGTGCAAAGCTGTGCTCAAAGCAACTCCAACCATGTCAGCTGGAGGAGAGGAATTAGCCCAGGCCAAGTGTTAGTTGGCTTTAAGTCCCTTGTCATTCTACCCAGGTATCTGCAGTCCAGCAAGCTGGATCCTGACTTTGGGGTTTATGTGTTTGCCAGTAGGCCACAATATTTCTTTTAAATAATCTCCAAAAGAAACACAAAAAGAATCCTGCACTTTCTCGTGTTAAACAATAAAACATCAGCTGTTCCAGAGAAGCATAATCTGGCCTGAGAAGGAAATTCTTCAGTGCTTCCTAAAATTCTTTCTTCTGTTTTTAGCTACTAGACTGTATCTGAAGTTGGTGCGAATCTTGTCTGAATAACCATAAAGATATGAGTTATCAGGCTTGGCCTCTGCAGGCTTCTTTAACAAATTATCCTTTTTTCTGTGTACATGAGAGTTGTATAAAAGGCAGGACCGGCGTGTGCTCAAAGACAAAGGGTTTTACCCTTTTGGTGCATTGCAGAGCTGCTCTTTGGCACTGCTGGGATTCTCAGAGCCCCAGTCGGACACAATAAAGGCTGTGCTTCAATTTCCTGACCATTGAGTCACTTCAGCCTGGTGGTACAGGCAGGGAGAGGTGGGGGGAAGAGAGATTGGGAATGGCACCACAGTGAACATCCTACTCTGCTCTACCTCAGGGACAGACAACTGCAAATTATCTTATGTTGTGGCCAACTGTTTAATTTAAATATTCACATGAGTCTTATCTGGAGGAAGGAGTTATGTCTGGTTACTGTTAAACTTCCATTTAACTGCAAATATCTGTAAATTTGGGTGTTTTTTTTTTAGTCTACTAAGAGCAAAACAAGTAGCTAAGAGAATGGAAATTAATGTTTGGATTGCATTTTCTTCTGTTCTGAAGCATGATTAATAATAGTGTTCTATTATTTAATAGGCACTGTTTTTTCCAAATCTGACATTAACTTGAAAAAATTTTGAACTTTAAAAGCTAGACTAAAAAATACCTTGTGGTTCCAGTCTTTGGCAGATGAGCATAGGACTTTTAACCTTTGGAAATATGGTGTAAATTCAGCATGGAGTTCCAAATAAAATGAGTTCAGTGGTTTTAGCTCAGCTTTTGGATGCAAGTCCAGATAGAAAGAAACAAGCGGGGCGGGGAGAGGGAAGAGCTGTGCATTATTTCAGCATGACTGATGGTCCTGACAAAAACTCTGGAATATCTTACATGAAGTGTATGCTACTTACGTGGTATTTTCCTCTGTTTAATTTTTAAAATATTTTTAAATTAAAGGTTTTACGTTAGTAATATGTATAATATTGTAATACACACTGGAAATGCCACAGTCCAGAGTTTTGCTAGTTTTTCTATTCAAGCCCCTTAGACTTTACAATATTTGATTTGAAGCGGTTCAGCCTTTCTGAAAGTAAGGACTCAAAACAAATAGTAATTGTGGGGAAAATGTGGCTAATTTATGTTTGGCCATTTGAGACCTCTTCACCCAGGGGTCATATCTCTTGTGTGACACACTGAAAGGCTTACATTTTTGCTTATTATTATCATTTTATGTAGAATGGTTGTAATCAGGGCATTCTTTTTTTTTTCATAGAATTCATCACATTGCATATGAAGATTTTACTTAGTGTGTGAGCTCTTGGTGCTAGAAAAGAAATTTCTATATCTTTTCTATTAGCTGTAGAGTGGACACAACCTTTTATTGATTCCTCATCCCATTGTCTTTTCTTCAGCTTTGAAACCTCTTTCTGTGAAAAGAATTGAAACATTATAACATCTAATAATTTCCAATTGGTTAGTGACTGTGGTTCCAAATTGAAAAGTACTGATAGTGGTATTCAGAAATTATTCTGTTTTGAATGGATCACTGATTTTTAGACTCTTGTGAATCCTAATTTCCTGCTTTGGGAGTCATAATTTCCCATTTGTGGTGCCGGACATAAAATCAGGAACATCCTAGAGCAGGAGTTCTGTCTTCCTTTATTGCACTGAGGACCAAAGAGACACTGACAAATATCAGTACTCAGTCCCTGTCTGATCTTGTGTTCTTTGAAGAGATTTAGAGAGGCCCGGTGCAATCACCCAGGCAGCTTTCAGTCAAGATCAATGAAATTATGGGGTTTCTGCTTGTTTGTTTCTTAAGACATCAAATCCTCTTCCCTGTCTCTCCTTCAGAAACCTTAAAATACATGTTAGTACAGCAACATGAAAACCTCTAGATCACCAAAAAGGCAAATTTTATATAAATCATGCTACTGGACTCCTGTTAAATAAATCTGGGTTCTTAACATAGATGGAGCATAAGAGTGATCTTGCATTGAATGTGTGGTGGTTTTTTCCTCTTAATTCAGTTTTCTGTCAAAGGGTCTTGTTTAGAGTGTAACTTTTATATTGCAACTACTACCATGTGTTGGTAAGTTATTTACGAAATCAAGAATTATTCCTGAAAGTTTGCATGTAGACATAATTTGAACACTGCTTTTCAGAAATGCAGCCAATAAAGTAAAAATAAAATAACTTAAATCCATTTTAATTAATACTGGTGTTGGGGCCTCAGTGAAACGTTAATTGGCTTAGGAGATAATTGAGCAATAAATTTTTCAGAATTGCCTTCAAACTTGCTACACATTTGAAGATACAAAAATATCCCAGCAAATTTTTTGTTAATTAAGATAATAATAACGCAGAAAAATTGCAGGAAATATTGCTGTTACCTGCAAAGCAGGATTTAATTAAAAAGCCTTATATGATAACCACAAAATTACCATGGAAGGCTGCAGGTATGTGTGGGAAGCAGCGGTAAAATAAAGCCTTGCTGAGTTTGTATGTTTGAAACGGAAAGTCAGCCCTCCCAAGCAGCAGAGGGACGCTGTTCTCACCTGGTAAGACACTGTAGGTGCTCTCGTGCTCCCCCAGCCCCACGAGGGAGTCAAAGACCCCCAGCACGCTGTCGTCGATGTGAATGAGGGGGATGCTGGGCCCCGGAGCCCAGAGCTCCCTCCCTGCAGCCCTGCGGGTCCGGAGCCCGGCCCGGGCCGTCCTGCCCAGCCCTCGGTATCGCTCGCTGTGCCCCGGCCTCCTGCCCCGAGCGCCGGCCTCGGCCGGGCCGGAGTCAGCGCCCAGCGAGAGCAGCAGGAAAAAGCAGAGGAACGGTGGTGCCTGCATGGCCCGGTGACCGCAGGGTATCCTGCAAGGGGAGAAAAGAGCGGAGTTAGGAACCGGAGAGCTCTCGGGGCTGCGCTGGGCACACGGAGCACTTTTCACAGCAGGTGAGCCAGTACATGGTGGGTCAGTATATAACCAAGCTTCCCCTTGGAAAGAAATCACCTTCTGAGAGCTAAAGGGGCCAGTTTGATTTCAGTGTTTCTCAACAGTCACATCCAAACAGGTGCTGGTTTCTGTTTGGGACTGCATTTGAAGAGTGGTTTAGATTTGCAGTGCCAGCAGGCACTGGCAGTTCAGTAATTGTTGCTGCTTCCAGCAAGGGACTTCTTGAGAGTTCTGTAAGGTGTGCCTTCCTTTTTTTTTCTTTCTTTTTTTTTTCTTTTGATTGCTAGTATTTCTGTTACTGTTGTAACTTCTGAACATGGGAATGGCAAAGCAATAGAAAAATGTCCAATTCATTTGTGATGTGCTGCCCCAAGTGCTTTTGGGTTGGCATTTCTGTGCAAGGCATTTTTTCACTGTAAATGAAGAGATGTTGTTTTTCCTTCCGTTTCTGGCCATCCTTTTCTCTAACATAATCTGCTTGGTTCTGCAGAGGAGCCCTTTGAGAAGTTTGTGCTATTTGTGACATCCCACATCTGCTTTTCCAGTGAACCTTTTTACTAAGCATAGGTTCTAAAAAGGTTGATCTATAATGGGTTATGTTCTGCATTTACTTATTAAGAAATTCAAAATAATTGTGTATCTTGAACCTCCTTATGCTTGTGACAGAAAAATTACATTTTTTTGTCACCAATAGGTGGCATTCCAAAACAGAGCAGTCAGGATTCAGGAGTGTGCATAGGAAGCACATCCAGCAGAGAATAATCTGTACCAGTGTGGAAATAAGGCCCTGCCTGTCCAGGGTTATTAATGGTTTGTCAGAGCTCTGTTGCGTAATTCTTTCAACAAGGAAATGCTCTTGTCCTGTGGCCTATTTTAATGAGACAGCAGAGACAGGAGATATTTGTGTTCTTGGGAGGGTGAGAATTAGTGAAGGACTTGAGATTTGGAGCACTTGGGCTTTGTGGCCAAGACAAGGCTTAGAGTGTGTCCGTGGTTTTTCTCTAAGGAAGTTCAGAGGGGATTAGAAAATGCTTTTTCTTAATGTTCATCAGTCTGGCTTTATGTGTCATCTTTCACTTTGGAGTTAATCTTATTGTCATTATGTTGTATAAATATTGGACAGTATTATTTCAGGAACTTGAATTGTGTTTTGGCCTGAATTAGATTTTGTTAAAAAGCTCATTCATCTTGGTATTTTCTGATTTATAGAACAGGTCAAGTTTTTCATACAAGTTGCCTGACTGTTCTTTAACATAGGGCACGTGATTGATGGCCTGCTTTTCATGCTTTCCACATCATAATTCTGATGTTTTTTATTCTTGTGTTTTAAAATGGGAAGTTGGCAGTAAGTAAGCTCAAGAGTATGCATTTTACTTCTTTTTAATATTGTAGTTTCTGTGTTCAACTGTTTTCATTTTAAAATGTTTTAGCAAATTAAGATAGTAAATTGCAGAATTTGAAGATATTTTATTTCCGTATAAAGAGAATTTGAGATGCAAGTGTCTCACACAACTCCTCACAGCATCTCCTGGAATGGCAGGTTCTGAATTGAATCCAAACTTTAGTTTGCTGCTTTCTGCCCCTCAGAAATCAGTTACTCCAGAACGCTGTATAGACTCTAGTCTTTTACGTACAGAAGTTACTGTTAGTTAACTTAGATAGATGCAGAAGCTTGTCCTCCACATCAACAATGCCTGTTCTTGCTCAGAAATGCTCATTTCTGAGTGCCTCGGGACAAATGACCCAATGCCTTTGGTTTCTGACTTGTGTGGTAATGACTGCCTGTAAAATTACACAGGAAACTTCTGTTCCACAAGCTGGACTGAAACACACCAAGAGCCCTCGGGGAAAACTGGATGTACAAAGAAAGGCTTGAACATGTGTGTTCATTCTGTCAAGTTTCTGACATCTTAATTATGATCCCATTTTTCTGGGATGCTCTATAATAACACCATGGCTGTGCAGTTACAATGCTGCTACATTACACTTGGGCTTTTTTAACGTTTAACCATTTCTTCCTGTGACCAGAGGCACATAATGGCATCAGTGAAATACTTCTCCATTCTCCCTCTATTTTTAAAAGTCAGGAATAATACAGGGTGAATTATATAAAACATTAACAGTACCAAAGATGTTTTAAAGAGTAAAATTCTATAATAAATTTTTTTAAGTGAAACTCAGTTTCATAAAATACTATATAAATACAATTTTTTTTTAAAAAAGCAAAACCAAAACAACAGAAAATATTCCATATCCCCCAAAATGTCTTTATAAACTAATCCTGTTCATATATGTGAGTTTATATGCTGTATTTTGACACCAATTTAACTCTTCAGTAATGAAAGCTTAATATTACTACTCTCAACCAAATGGTGTTCTTTGCATGCAAAACACTGGGCTACTGAGTTCCTTTCCTTGGCTTATTTAACAAGTGCTGCCTCACATTTTAAGGCCCAAATTGTGAAAGGCCTTGGGTGCTTTGGGCCTCTCCTGTCCATACTGGGATCCTCAGGTTCTCTCTCAGGAGGCTTTGTTTTGTACAGGGCCAGCCAACTTTTAATTTGGGGAAAATACAGCCTGTTCAATTTAGGACTTTAAATTATTGCATAGTAATTATAGATAGCCAATATAATGAAATTATTAACTCTTTGTGTTGCCAGATACTCTCAACATGGCTGCATTGCTATGTTTGCTATGTCTTTTTTTCATTTTACACACAAATATTTAGATCAGGCACAGTATGTGAAAGCATCTTTATTACCTTTACTTTTACCATGTAATGTGTTCAGTAATTTGTATCTTTCAAAATGTTTATCTTCAGTAAGTTCATTATCTGCCTGTTAGCTGTTTATGTTAATGGAAATAGTTAATTTTTGAAGGAGAGCCCCTTTAGAAATACCAGAGTATCAGAATTTATTAAATAATCAATCTTTATGCATTCAGTCTAAATTCAAACACGTTTCTAAGATGTCAGCATTATTTCTCATGACACACAGGGGTTAAAGTGCTTTACCAAGATTTTTCACTTACTCTTTTTTAAATGCATTGCATACAAACGAGTTACATTTATCCACAGCAGCCAGACCAGTTGCACTCTCCGTTAGTTTAAGTTGGATGTGCGTGGCAAACAGACAGAACAAAAAGCAGCTCAACGGGTATTGCACACTTTATCTAGAAAAGCATTTCTGATCAGTATTGCTAAATACAGCCCACATTATTTCATACATATTTGCAAAGTTAACACGAAGTTTAAGCCATTCCACACCATGCTTTAAGCAGTAATTTAAAATGTAAAACATTTTACCTTGTAATCTAACCTAACAGCAGATTCTGCTTGCTGTCATTTAGTCTCCCGTTGCAAATGAAACAAAATCTCAGTGATATCTTTAAAACAAACAGAGAAACGGTAGGGATTGTTGAAACATGTGAGATGATTCCTTAGTTAAGTCTGAAATAGCTTCTTCCCCTGGGGAGCCAGGGCTGAGTTCTGTGTGCAGAGAATCAGCTCGTGCTGCTGCTCGGAGCGCTGGAACCTCACTCAGGCAAATGAGGAGCAGCACAATGCCTTCGGTCCCGAGGCTGACAAGGCACAGCTGGAAATCCTTTTCCATTACTTACAGACACATAAGGAACAGGGAAATGGAGTGTTTTCAAAAGAAACAAAAAAAATGTGTATTTTATTCTGTGCTGGATTATGTATTTAGAAGTTTAGTTTCCAGGCAGCATGACTTTAATGTAGATTTATTTAAAATAAAAAGATATAATACGTTTTGGCAAATGTAGCCTTAACATAAAAACATTTATTAAAATTAGAACTTTCTTTTTTTCAATTCATGTTTTCTTAATCCCTTCCTGCACTTAATGCCTGTCATCTATAAGCAGGAAACCTTTTTGTTGAAGTTTGAGCATGGAAAGTTTTTCTTTTGTCCATTTACAGCAATGATTTCACTACAAGTTGTAGCTTATGCATGGAAAATAAAACAACCGAAGCACTTTCCCTTCATTTTTTCTCTTTGTAAGGCTGATTACATCCTGAAACATGATCCTGAAGCTCAGCCCTGCAGAAGCTGCAGGGAAATTGGTGATCCAAAGAGGAGAAGGGAGTGCGAGGGAAGGGAGGGAATAAGGGTACGTTACCACAGGTCCTGTGAGTGCCAGCAGAGCCTTTTCCTGCATCCCCAGATAGTGCGGCTGCGGAGAGTCCGGGTGGATGATGGGATGGTGGGGCTGCTGAGCTTCAAAATGACAAATTCACCTGGGAGATGGAGTTCTCTGAGTTCTGCTGGCATTAAAAAATTGCCGTTTGCTTGAGCTCACACTCTGAGGAATATTTAGACAGATAGTCGTGGAATGGTATAACCATTGAGTTAACCATAATTGTTAACTGGTGTGTGGTGGAAAGATACTGCGAGAACACATTGTCTCTTAAAATAGGCATTCACTTCCTACTGTGCTCTGCTTTGCAAAGACAAAAGAAGAAATATTAAACTTTGGTAATTTATCTGCTGTTTGAAAAGAATGGTGCTGTTTGAAAAGAATGGAGACAGTCACACTTAAGAAATGAAGCAAACATCCAAATGGAAGGAACCTTAAAGCTCATCCTGGTTCCACCCCTCTGCCCTGGACAGGGACAGCTCTCACTGTCCCAGGCTGCTCCCAGCCCTGTCCAGCCTGGCCTTGGGCACTGCCAGGGATCCAGGGGCAGCCCCAGCTGCTCTGGGCACCCTGTGCCAGGGCCTCACCACCCTCACAAAGATTTTCATCCTAATATCTCATCTAAACCTGCCCTCCTTCAGCTTAATGCCCTTCCCTCTTGTCCTGTCCCTCCATCCCTTGTCCCCAGTCCCTCTCCAGCTCTCTGGGAGCCCCTTTAGGCACTGGAAAGGGCTCTGAGGTCTCCCCAAAGCCTTTCTCTTCTCCAGGCTGAACAGCCCCCAGCTCTCTCAACCTGTCTTCATTAGTGAGGTATAGATTCAGACACTCCTTAAGAGATCCTTCAGTTGGCTTATGAGGATTTAGGATTTTCCCTGTGTGTCCATCAGGCCTTTGCTTATCTTCTTCTCCTCAGCCTTTATTAAGGCAGATGTCTCTGCAAAGACACAGCTCCCTCTTCATGAAAATGGCATTGCCCAACAATGAGCACTAACCTTTGAAAATTGTAGGAGCTGTTTAAGAGCAGCCTGTGGCTGCCTGGTATCAAGAGGGTTTGGGGGTTTTAATTGGAAAAAAATGTGTCTGAGATGGACATAATCTTCTGTCTTTCAGTAAGATTTAAATCTGTGTAAGATCAGTAATTAGATATTGGTTTTAATATTGTTATTTGCATTAAAATCTTGCACATAAACTTGCCTGTCATAATAACTAAAGAAAAAAATGCTGTATATTCTGTTAAAAGTTGTGACTGGGATGGGAAATTATTTCAGACATACATGGTTCAGGTAGTTTCTGTGTGAGTGCAAACACTGCCTTGTCCTCAGGGATCCAGTATTTACTGTTTTTATGGGAATAGTTCATCCAAGAGCAGAGCAAGCTGCCAGTCTCTGCTTCGTCTGCAAGTTGTGTTAGGCCTGTCCATCCCATCCATGGCCAGTCCTTGGAATGAGTTGTGCAAGGGGAATGTTATGGTCTGTTAAGATGCCTTAACGTGGAATTGTCTTCTTTGAGGAGAGAAGAAGCAGAGTAAACAGCAGTGACTAATAATTAGAATAACTTTTTATTATTTTATATCTTAGGGCAAACTGCCACTGGTGGTTTGTGCCTTGAGCAAGTGCCACAGGATGTGAGAAACAGCTGTGGAAGCCTGGAGCCTCTGGCACAGAGTCTTCTCTTTTCCTTTCACAATAAGAAGTATTAGTCAGTGTACAATACTGTTGTTTTCCTTTTTATCAATTTTGCTTCTTTCTGTAGGGAGGAAAAAATTCACTACTGTGCACCTGTTGTAAACCTCAGAGGAGGTAAAATTAATGTATAAGTTAATATAACAGAATCTGATGCTGAAAAGAGCTTATAGATTTTCCTTCTGTCTGAAAGGCCACTTAAATGCATGGAGAATGCTGAAACAGGAAGAATAACTTCTGTTTCTCAAACACCTTCAAGGTGCCTGCAGTGTAACATCTTTGTCATCAAAGAAAGCCAGCAGGCTGAAGGAACGTAAGGAGGATGGCTTAAAAATAGAAATTATTAAGCCAGCTGAAGTATAGAAAGTATAAAGAGTACAGAGTATAGAAGGAGTTGAAGTAACTGTTTATGATCACAGCATTCAAGGACTATGAAACTCAGTTCTGTATTGGAGCTTTTAAAACTGGGATCTTCTATCCACACAATGGTCAGATAAAACAGGATGAGAGCAGGAATGGCCTTCACTGAGCCAATGGAATGGCAGGTATAGCCTGGCTTATGAGAGTAGAGGAAATCACGTGTTTACTTTAGTCAGCCACCGATAACTTCCAGGGTTGCTGGAATTGCCTGCCCACCTTTTGCTGGGAGAGCGAGCACTCAGCAGACCACGCAGGTCAGCGAGTCCAGCCGGCTGTGTGGAGCGGGTCAGGGCTGAATCCAGAGCAGGGCTTTGTTCTGTTGGTTTTGAAAGGCAGCAAGGACAGAGTCAACTTCTCTTGGCTGCCCAGATCTCATTGTTTGCTTTACCTTCTATTCCTTTATTCCCTTTCCTCCCTTTTCACCCTCACAAGTTTTTCTCAGTCATTTCAAAATATGCAGCCTGCCAAGATTTGTATCTTCCCTACTGACTCAGTTTTGCAGACTTTATGCCGTTATTTAATAATTACAATATGGTTGTCCTATCATTTTTTCCTTGAGCATCAAAGAAAAATTGCTGCTACCCATCCTTCCTTTTTAATTCTGCAATATTCTGCTTTTTCATGTTACTGCCTGGTTAGGGGCACAACAGGGCAGTGGCCACCTGCATACACAGGATTTTGCTTTTCTTATCTCTGTCTTGAAACCCTTTGTGGTATCTCCCTCATGGTGCCACAGGTGAGCAGGAGCCATGTGCAGACCTCTTACAACTTTATATGCTTGCAAAATATCTATTTCCTTGTTGGGAATGGAGGGAACCCCAAACCTCTGTACTTTATCATCTATCATCATGTCTTACCTGGCACCAAGAGTACATTCTAGAGCTTTAAATGTTCCACTGTCATCCTTATATTTAATAGCTTTCTCTCACATTCTGTCATTAATAGGTATTTTACTTATGCCTCCTGGCTTGCTCTGTTATTTACAGAAGGGCTATGTTGAAGTTGGATCTGTTACTTAATTAAAACACTGATCAAAATACACTTACCATGAGTCAAGAAACACATCCACGTTCAGGAATGGAAGGCTATTTCTGCTTTGTTCAGGAATTGGAAGGAAAAGAGACAATACTGAAAATTACAGCAGCGATTTTTTAACCTTCCAGTGAAATATAAGAACAGAATTACTTTTTTAAATTGCTTTACTCTTAGTTGTCATGATGAATCCGTGCAGTTGCTGGCTGGTTTTGATCAGACAAAGATGGAATCCTAAGATCTGAAATTACTCATGTGGTTTATTTTTTTTTAAATCAAACACACAAGTTTATAGTTGGAAAAAAGTAGCAATGGGGAAAAAAGAATTTATAACTGTTAAAGTCAGCACAAAACATGAGATGGGGAATTTGGGATTGGCAGTACACTGCATTTCTGAAACCTGTACCAGTTACTGCATTCCTTCTGTAATCAGTGGTCACAGATATCTTTGCAGAAAAAAGTATAGGAAAAGACAAAATATTGCTGGTAAACCTTGAAATATTAAACACAGATTTTAAATGTATTTAAAAATATTAGCAATACATTGCAAAAAGCATGGGGTACATCTTTAGGTGGGAACAAACCTAAAATTGTAATATGAGATGTGTGTGGCAGGGATCTATTTACCTTTTAAAAAGCTTCGTTTTCATTTGTAATTGCATCGCAATTACAGTTCTTTACTGCAGTGAACAGAATATAATATTAATATTCATTAGTGTTAACTTTCTGAGGACACTAATTATTGACACACCTCATTGCCTCTTGGTTAGGTTTCTGTTCAATCCCGCAGCATCAGTTTTAGTTTGTGGGGTGTTTTTCTCACATTATATCTAAAATTCCAGTGACCAGACAGATGGAAGTAATTTGTAAAACCTTTATTCAGAGCTACCTGCAATTCACGCTTTCACATATTGCCTCTATGAGCATCTGTGAAGAAATTTAGTTGAATTTTTATTATATCATTACCTGGAGCTGTTCCCTATGGTGCTCCAAAGCAAGTGCCCACCTACCTTGAATAAACACAGCTTTAAACCCCTGGCCATTGTAAGGAAGCATGGAAGAGTTCCCCTGTCCTCCTGCCTTTGTGTCAAATAATATCATTTCTGTTTTGGGGCTCAAATGGTGGAACTTCCCTGTATATTGGGCAGTTCTATTTCAGCTGTTTGCTGACTCATGTTTGTCCAAAATCCTCATCTCAACAACTCAGCACATCTTCTGTGGGTCTGAAATAGCACAATGAGCTTGGCTTGGGGCTTGGTTTCTCTCCTGGGCCAGTATTGAGCATTGTTACTCATCAATAGAACTTGGAGGTTCCCAGCTTTTTTCTAAAATAATTGTGATTTGCAGCAGTTAAGTTTCTAGCATGAACCATAAGCCTCCTGTAGGCTTTCATTGATGTCATTGTTTCTTAGACACAGTTCCATTTCTTCAAAAGGCAGCTACATCAGACCAGAGCAAAGGGATGATATTTCTCTTAAATAAAGATTGGGCTATAATGAACATGCAGAAAATTCTGTGTTTTAAATAATTATATCTAGAAATATATAATTTAAATACCGGAAATACTGAAAAAAATATAGGAAAGTCTATATTTTAAATTTATTAAATAGAGAAAATAAGAGTATGTAATTATCCTAATGGTCTTTTTCTGTTTGTTTGCCCTTTTCATCTGGTTTCCATTTGCTTGGTCATGCTTGGTTGCACTTTCCATTTCCACATGAAACACAATGTACTTCTCTAAAAAGTGAACGTATCTTTTCATGAGCTTCTCTTGTGCACTGTTGCCATCTCAGACTGTATCAGAAGTGACGTGTGAAAACTAAACTCGATCTTACAGATAAAACTGGTGGTTTGAAATGTCACCAGGGCGACGTGGTTGGGTTCCTGTGACCTGCTGCTTATATCCCTGTTGTTTGTGGGCTCAGATGTTTTCCCATTGGTTTTAATATAAATCAGGAATTAGTAACAGGATGCCTCTCCACTGAGAGACTGTCTCAGGAAGGAGATGTAAACTGAGGACACAAATATTTTGAAGCATTTTAGTCAAAACGAAGGATTTGTTGGCAGCTGGGCCAAGAAGACACTTTGAGGACAATAACAAAGTTTGCTTGTGGTTTCCTTCTAAAGCTAAAAATTAGTTGCCTTTGCCTGTTGATTCATGTTTTTCCCATTACAAACAGTAGCATCAAATGGTTTGTTTGGGTGAATTAGTGGACAACGGCAAAAATTATTTGTGCAGCAGTTCTGCAGCTACCAGTGAGAGTTGAAAGGGGGAAAATGGCAGGACAGAATATGTGTGTGTGTGTGTGTGTATGCAGGTATCTGATTTTTAAATTTAACTTTTAATACCATATTGATATTTTTGATGAGCACATTTCTAGAGATTTATAATTCCACAGTGCGCAAAATTCAGAACTGAGTACAAGTTGAAAGTGCTTAATTACATTATGTGATTAATTACATTTGCTTTGTGATCTGCCTGGCATTTGTGGCCAAACCTGGGCAACTCCAAACAAACAGGAGTTGTGTATCTCCTGATACTCCAGCACAGTTCCCCCTGTGTCATCTCCAGGAGGGAAATGTTAAAAACAAGAAAAACCCTTCTGTTTCAATAGGTTATGTTTTTCTGGATGGCTCTGTGTATGGTTTATAAATTTGTCTTGTTGAAGGGGAACACTGGTGATGTTTGGGTTTTTCCCAGAGATCGGACAGACTTTGCCAATTTACATTTTTATTATGATTTCTCTCTGTTCTTCATATTAAATCCTGTGTGTTCCCTTTCCTTTGGGAACTGGAGGAATTATCAAATGACTGGAGAACGAGTAGAGTTATTTCTGAAACAGTGAGTTTTGTTTTCATGGTACAAGATGAGGACAAGTTTGGAGCTGGGGAGAGAGATGGGTCTCCTTGTAATTCCCATTGTGTCAACACATCCTTTGTGCTGGACAATCCCAGCTTCCCTCTTGGACTATCTCTGTGGAAATGCTTGCACAGGGTTTGATATCTAATCCTTCAGGAGCTGGACTCAATGATTTCTGTCCCTTCCAGCTCAGGATATTCTATTATTCCATGTTTATTTGCTACTTTTTCTGTATTTCATGGTCTTCTATTATACAACATGGGTTGTCCAAGGTGGATTGAACTGATTTTGTTTTGAGTTGGGACATTTTATAAGGTTCTTTCACAGCAAATACTTTGGTAACCGAGTGTTATGATATTTTTGTCTCATGGGAATTAGCAGGAAAGATCCTGTGAGTTAATAAGGATTGAACTGTTAGACAATAATTCTGAATTCATAGGGATATGCTAGAGATGAGAAATGTGATTTTGGAGGCCTAGGAGCTGCAGAGCTACAATTGGAATTATTTTAAGAGGTTTAAGAGGCACAAATATGTGCATAGTCTAGACAGTGCTACTTCTGCACTGGCAGGGGCAGCTGCAAGAAATACTAATGCAGGAGCTGAGTCCAAAACAGAGAGGGGGAAAAAATAGGAAAAGCCAAAGGTGAGGAATATGCTGGAGGCCTCAGATGTTAGTGCTCAGTGTGTTTGGGAAGAGTCATCCAGAGGTCTTTCTACAGTGGAAAAATGAATATTGAAGTAATCCAGAACTCCATTTTAAATAACATTATGGTACTTTGCCTTTCTTCTCGATTTTTTCCATGGGGTTGTCTGTATATACCTTATAGCTCCAGTGTGAGACTCCGTCTGGGTTTGGGAATGGAGCCTGAATGTTGCAGCCTCGTTTTTTTGTACAAGCTGGGGATAACTCAGCGTTTAAATCCTGGGAATGGAAATCTTCCTTTTGTCTGTTGCTCTAATTTCCCTTTGAACTATTTTTGCTTGAGAGGATTGAGGGCTCCTTCCTCAAATCCATCTGTGTGAAAGGCTGGTTCTCCAGGATCAAGGCTGCAGCGGGCATTATTCCACAGATTTATGTTGGGGGGTTAGGACAAATCTCCTGGTTAGTACACCAGGGAAACTTTAAACATTCACCAGGTTTGCACACAGGAATGTTTGGGTCACTTTACTTCCTTAGAGCGTTAAAAACACAAGAGAACTAAACTGATTGCTTGGGAAACTGAAGAAGGAAAAAGAGAAAGTGTTAGTATTAACTACTTTGCTTTCAACTGGACTTCTACCAGAACAAAACATACTGCTACCAACAGTTTTGAAATGTTTCTGCCAGGCCACCAATTAAAATTCAAATTATGAAATGCCTCAAGTTTGCTTTGAAAGTCAATGAATTGCACTGGCAGCTGCTGTTGGTATTATCAGTGCTCTTTGTGTTGTTGCAGTACCTAAGCAATGAAACAAATATTTATCCACACGCATCACACAACATTCCTGGGCAGTGCAACTTTGGCCTTTATAAACTAAATAAGGTGGAGCATAAGGATATGTTTTTGCCTGGCAGCTGCCTGTGATTTCTCCTCCTGGATACACTAAAGAATTCTCACTGCCCTAGATTCTTTCCTACTTGCCAGTACACAGATACTTGAGTCAAAATCCAGTTTGTTGTGAGAGATTTGGTCAAAAGTATAGAACAGTTTACACACTGAATAGTTACAGGTTTTCGATGTTCCTTATTTTTGCTTCTGTTTCGTTTTTTGGGGAGGTTTTGCAGCTTTCTTACTGAAGTCGTTGAGTAGATCAAAGTTTGAGGATCGTTGATCAATTTTGCAAGCCTATTATTTATCAGTGGATTGAGAACTTTACACTCTCACAAACTGGTAAATCTCTTCCTGCAGATGTTGGTGTCTTTTCAAGAATGTTTCCTGTGTCACTTTTGTTTGTGCTAAGAATGTGTTTAGGAGTCTGAAATGTCATGCTGTTGACAGCCAGATCTAAAGAACTGGATTTGGGTATTACAGGAAAAGAATTCAATGGGTTTAAAGCTTTCAAGGGCTTTTCTGCTGGACCCATTCCTGCTCTTGTTGATAGCAACAGGCCCTTCAGCATTGCATATTAATATTTATTTTCACAGAAGCAGCTGATAATTGTAAATAACCAGACAAATGAAAGCTATGGGGTGGCAAATTTCTGTGGAGTCTGTGCAAAATGTAATGCTTTGTAGAACCATTAAATGAGGATGGATGTCTTGTGGGAAAGACTTCGGTGTACCTACAGCATACATTTGGTAGAAAACGTAGATCTACACATGAAGCTTCACTTTTTACCTAATGCAGGTGTTAAAACTTTTTGAAATGCTCAGGAAGAATAATAGAAATATTGTAGTGCTATTTGTGAAAAGGAGCACTGATTTGTAGGAGGATGCATTTGTACATACCTGTGTATGTTTAAGGAAAAATCTGGTCCTTATGGAGGCTGCATAAGTGGCTGTTATTGTGGAGATTCGGCAGGAGTTGTGCTGTGGACATTGCTATTGATCCACTGGTATCAAATCTGGATGCAACTGAAAATGGAGCCCAGCTTTATTTCGAATGCAAGACCCTTGGAGGTTTTGGGGTCGTTCTGTGCCAGCACAGGCTCCACTTTGTGACTGGTGTGCAGTGAAGGTCAGGGCACAGCTGCTCCTGGAGACACCAAGGGGCCAGCACAGGCAGTTTGGACAGATTTTTGGCCAAACCCCTCTGTGCTGTGGGACAGTTTGCTCTAAGTGGTAAGAGATTGACTCACTCAATTTATAGCTCTTGGTGAGAAATAAAAACTGGCATTTTGGATGTTTCAGGTGGGTCTATGCACATAGATGTCTTTACCAGGTAAGATAAATTTACCCACATAGAAGCAAATAACTCTTCAGGCCTTTGAGAAAAAATAATCACATCAGTAAATTATTAATAAGCTGAGTATCTTGTCTAAAAACTTAATTTAATCACACTTTTTAAAAAGTAAATGTCTAACCTGGAGCTAATTTAGATGAACTAGATGTTCTTCATTGTGTCCCATGGTTTATTTTTTAAATTAATCTGCCTGCTTGGGAAAAAAACTAACACAGCTTCAGAGCCAAGTCATTAACTAAATTCAGATGCTTTTATTTAGACGATGTTTAAATTGTGCTGTCTGGATGAACTTGATAATGTAAACTGTACAAAATCATGTTGGGCCACATTTGATAATCAACTTTTCTGTGGTATTTTCAATCCAAGTTGCTTTATGCAATTCTGGACCCTTTTATTAAGACATCAAAAAGCTTAGAGAGAATTTTGCAGCAATTTCTATGCAGGGAAAAAAAATTAAAAAGAAAAATATCTATTAGGTGTCTTGCTTTTGTTGTAATGGAAGAAAACACAAACTTGGCCTAATTTCTCTCCTAAAAATGCCTTTCCTGCACTCTACTTCCTTCAGATTATTGAAAAATTGGCTTACAATTATTTCTTTCCGAATTGTTGATACTTCATGCTGCTCCACAATATGACATCTTTTTTCCTTCCATAATTTTTCATCTCTGTATTGTCCTTGGCTGCTCAGGATCTTTTGCTAAATTAGACATCTCTGCTGACTTCCACACAGCACCGTATGTAAAGTTTATCATCAAGAAATATTTAATTATACTTGGCTGCAGAGGGAGGGCCAGGGGCTCAAAATGCAATAGAATGAAAACCAGTTCATCAGGACACTTGTGGAGGAAGAACAGAACTGCTGAGCTTTGCTGGTTTTCTGGGAATTTCCACCGAAATAAATGTTCAGGAGCAGTGTCATTGCTCTCCCCCAAAATCCCAACCAGTTCCGTGCCCTGGCCTTGGAGCTGGGCTGAGCCCTGTGCCAAGGGGTGGCTCTACAGCCAGCTTATGTTAAGACAGTGTATTTTAAAAGTTGAATAAAATAGCAAATAAGCCCAAGAGTTTTAAGCTAGAAAAATGTGGGGTTTAAAATGTTCATAAGCAAGTGGAGATCCTTTGCTTCGACAATTTGAAAGAGAAATACTGGAGAGAAGATCTGTCTCTTGCCCAGCAAGGAAAAAGTAAAGGAAAAGCATCTGCAACCTCTGTGTTCCCCGTTCATGATCTACCCCATCCTGTTCTTTCTGAGGTTTCGTGTTCATTTAATTCTATTTTTCCTCACAAAAACAAACCTCCTGTATGTATTTTAATTTATGCCCAGTCTGCAGTAATTAAGTTGCAGATAAACACATGGTTACCATATGACCAAGTGATATTGAAAGGAAATGAGACGCAGTATTTTGTGTACTCAGGCCTTGATAATGCTGGGTTGGCTCTTCTGTAGACCTACAGCCTAGATCCAATTAGGAAAATATAAAAAAATGTGGAAAATTATTCATCACATGGTGAGCATAGTGACAAACTGAATCATGTAGAATCCTGGTTGAGTCAAGCATGAAAAAAAATAATGTTATGGAAATATGGATGGAGGAAAATAAGTGACAATGGAAATAAAGAAGGGCCCTTAAAAGAAAAGCTGTAATCATGTGTAGAGAAAAGGAAAGAAAGAACAAAGCAAAGGGATTTCACTGGCAATGAGCAAAGGCCACTGGATTTGGGGCTGCTGGCCCGTGGTTCCAGATGCTGGTGCAGAGCATTGGCCCATCTACAAGAGGCAGCTGCAAGATTGAATCTTAGCAAAGTGATAAATAATGCATTAATTACACATCTGGGCTGATAAAAAGTGCAGGTCTGAAACCAGGTGGAGACAGAACGTTTTTTATCCAAGTGACCAACCAGCTGTGCCTGTGCTGCGGGAGGGAGCCAGGCCTGTCCTGAGCTTGGGAGAGGTTCTGGGAAATGTTTGTGAAGGTTTCCCCTGTCCAGGGGAATTCAAACTGTTGTTTATAGAATGGCTGGGGTTGGAAGGCACCTTAAAGATCCTCTCATTCCACTATCCCACGTTGCTTCGAGCCCTGTCCAACCTGGCCTTGGACACTTCCAGGGATGCAGGGGCAGCCACAGCTTCTCTGGGCACCCTGTGCCAGGGCCTTACCACCCTCACAGGGAACAATTCCTTCCCAACATCCCAACTATCCCTGGTTTCTACCAGTGGGAAGCCATTCCCTGTTGTCCTGTCACTACTTGCCATTGTCAGACTTTCTCGTAGGCCCTCAAATCTGCTCCCAAAATTCTCCTTTTGTCTTCTAAAAAGTGAAATCTGCATGTTGGTTGTGTTACTTGTGACTTTAATTTTAAAAGTAGAGGACTGAGCCTGACTGAGCATGGGGGGTGGGCTGTGACTGCCACATGGACAAAACCACTTTTTCATTTTAGACAAAACCACTTTGTCCTTGCACTCTTCTCGTCCTTGGTTCCGCCGGCGCCAGAGGTTTGGGTGATTGGCCTCACAGGGATCACCAGCAGCACTGGTTTGCTTGAGGAACTTCCCCTCAAGATGGGAAGATGGGAGGCTGCATTTATTCTGAGACTTAATTACGAGTGGTGAAACTTCATAAATCCATTCTGAAAATACAGTGTTTCTATGGGGTGTAATTTAGTTGAAGGGTGAAAGTGCATTATTATCTGTTCTTGGTTACAGTTCCTTCAGTTGCACAAAATGAGAAACTTTCTAAATATGCCTTTATTGCTTTAGTAAAATTCATTTCGAAAATTACTGGTGTTATGTTAATGTTGGGATTTGAGGTCTTGGTGCTCCCACCGTGTGTGATTTCAGCAGGTGATAAAGTGGCCTTAGCTGAGCAAACAATACAGAGAAATCACCCAAATCAGAGCCCAAATGGAGCCTCCTGGGTAAATTTACAAATTGCTTGTCCCTATAGAGGAACTCCTGGTAGCATAACTCTTTGTATACATCCTTCTTCCAGAACAACAAGTTCAGAATTAGCAGTAAAAGGGAGCTGTTGTTCCAGCTGGGAGCAGTTGTGTGTTTTCTTGCAAAGTGGGACAGAAGCAAATTTATCTGCTTTTATCTGGAATCTCCCTTGCCAATTTTTCTTTGCATTCATAGCTACAGCTCTTAAGCTGAACAACTTATAACATGTTCCTCAGCAGAGATTTCGTGTGCAGAAAATTGCAGCGCAGCTTTAAACAGCTGCAGAATAATATATTTTGTTGAGAAACAGCTGCTACAAGTGTATTCCCTGGGATGGCTCCGTGTGTGTGTGTAAAATCTGCCATGGGAGCAGGGGAAAGCTGTGCATTCTATCACCACCGTCCCTTTGTGGCTTGAGACTATTCCTGTTTGAGACAAAAGTTCCCATAAGATTCCCTGCTCAGACTCCTGATGGAGCTGGAAAAACAATTTCCATCTAGAAGTAATAATAGCTTGAGCTTTTGGTTTTGATCATAAACTGACATTTAAAAGTCATCTGAGGAAAGATATTTCTTGATTAAAGTCAGGTTTTGCTTAATGCAGTTGTAGCTGATCTTTCCCATCTGCTGTCACGTACTTGATGGGATCTCTTTCCCTTGCCTTGGGTCCGTCCGGTTTACAAAATCCCTCAGGAGTTCCTGACTCTCCCAAGAGAGCTTTCAGTGGCTCAGCTCATTCTGTTACTCTGATTTTATTGCTCAGCTTTTCTTTTCCTCAAGGAAAACTTGGAAAGTTGCTCAGCAGAGAAGATGAGGTGATAACGTGGTACCCACAGAGTGTTTGGAATTGGGGATCTGTCCAAGCTCATCCTGTGCCTGGTTTTTCAGTCACCTGCCAGATCCTCCCGTTTTACCTGTGGGATTCAGACCCTGCATATTCTCTGTGGAATATAAGAGGCAGATTGTGTTTCTGCCAGAGTTCATTTCCCAGAGTTCATTCTTGAAATTGTCAGTGTTTAAGATTGCTGCTTAACCCTGGGTGCGGTAGCTTTGCTTTCTGCTCCCACTGGGTGTTGGTGTAAGGTGGGACTGGCAGCCGCGATCCTCACACGGATCTGGGCAGGGGCTGCCTCGAGCCACTGCCAGGGCTTGGCTTACAGCAAACAGGAATGTAGGTGGTTGTGGTTTGGCTTTTTCTGTGTTTTATGGAGAGCTAAAATATGACCTTTCCTGCTGAAAAGCTGGATTTCATCCTAAATGCTGTGAATTTCACAGAGGATCGGATTCTCACGGCATTCAGGTTGGTTGCCACAGCCCCAGCACTGAGGGAAGGCACCAGGGCTCCCTCTCCCAGGTACAGGGAAGCTTTTCCACAGAAATCATACACTGGGATTTCCTTGAGTTCCCTCTGGCTTCTCTATAACATAAATACCACCCCACCCCCCCCCCACCCCAGCTTGGGGGGGACGTGTCAGTCACAGCAGCTGAGTAGGAACTCCTGAGAGTGCCCTGGGAGCATTTCAGTGTTTTGGAAATTGTAACTCCTATCTAGTTCCTCTGATCTGTTTTCTCTGGTGATTCCCGAATGTCTGGGTATGGGTGGATGAAGTGTGACTTGGTGTTTAGCTATGGGATACTTGGGATCTCTTGTAGATGAGGGATGCATCAGCTGAGTTCCAGGTAGAAGCTAATCCTGCATTTCCAGTATCTACAGCCTGGAGCTAAAGGATCACTGGATCCTCCCAGGCCTCTGACACCAGGCAAGAGAAGGCTCATAATGGAAATCAGACATGGCTTATTGAGGAAGAAAGCCTGGAAAACTTGTTTTGTTTTGTTATCAGAGGGGCATAATTCCACAGGGAGTAAAGCTGGAAGAGGATCCCTGATCTGCCAGATGAGTGGCCTTTGATCAGCCACGCTTCCAACGCTGTAACTGCCCTGCTCTGTGTCCTCCCTTCTGTGTCTGTGTTCCCAGGATAGATCGTGGTTGTTATCCTCACAGTAAAATACAGTACTGGATACTGGGTAGAAATTAAAATGAGCAAATTCCATGTGTTTTATGTCATTTGGCATCCTGCACAGCCCCCCCCTTCAGTTTGTCAGAAATTCCTAAACCAGAGCAAGGTCACATCTGGTAGCAATTTTGCTCTGCCAGATGAGGCGTAATCCCATAAAAGCAAACTCATTTTCTCCAGTGCCGCTCAAAGCTGAGCTCTCCTGCTCCTTTTCCATAAGACCTGCTGCTTGTCCTGGGAGCTCTGTGAAATGATTCAGCCTGGGAGACTTTTCACACTTTATAAACTGCAAGGTTTGGAACACAGCTTTGTGTCCAGCACACGAGGCAGGACAAGCAGGGCACAGCCCTGGAGTCTGTGGCTCCATTCCCTTTCCTTTCCCAGCAGGATGTTGTTCCTTGGTGTTTGGTGCCTGTGCATCCCCTCATTCTCTGAGTAACCTGGCACCTGCAGGATCCATGCAGAGCTATGATTTCTTTGATATGCTTTTAAAGCAGTTCTGAAGTTCTGAGTCTTGGGTAATTCACGAGGCACACATCAGATGGACTAACAAAGTAATGGAGCAACCATCAACCTTTGTACATTGTCCTAACTGAAAATAATGCTCAGAAACATGGAATTTTACTAGGAGCCAATATTTTTATGTTTGATCACATTGCTGTTGTCCCATATTTTTCTAACATTCGTTATTTTGGTATCTTATTGCTTTTATTACCCTTTCAAAGCCCTATGTGGAGCTTGGTGACCATCTCAAACCAGAGCATACCTGAGCGGTGCCTTCACTCACAGAGGGAAGGGGGGGTGACATGGTCATGTATTATAAGGTGTTATTAAGTCCAATTAACAAACTTGGTTAAAGTAAAAATGTTCTTTCAAGGTTTCCTGGGTTTTAAGGAATCCTGAGATTCCTTATGCAAGGATCTCTGAAAAAAACCAACTGGTCAGAATGTCAAAGAGTCAGTATTGTTACTCTTAACTGTTACTGCAACCCCCTGTGACTGGGGAGCACTGGGCAGAAACCACCTTGTCTGTGATTTTTATGATCCAGTCGAACCTTTTTGTTCACAGGCCAAGTATCCTGACATTGTGACCCTTCCGGAAGGACTGCTGGGAGATTTTATAATTCTAAGGAACTCCAAAGTTTCTGGGTAAGCCAATAAATGGATTTCTATATTTACACAGGTGAGGGATTGCGCAGGCAGGGCAGCAGCCTCATGACACAGCTCCGAGTTCCTTCTGTGGCAGGAGGTGCAGGGATCCCAGTCCCATCCCAGCAAAGCCCAGTTCTTGGTGTGTCTTGCCATGAAAGAACAGTAAGAAAATGGCATTTACCATGGAACTGGAAGCAACTGTGGCTGTACTTTTCCATTGTTTTAGAAGGATAGCAGTTAGATGAAGGAATTATTACCTACCAGGCACATGGGGTTTGTTTGGGCTCCCTGTGAGTGATGTTCCAGTACAGTTGGGATTTTCAATAGAGGAATACAATCAGCCCATTCCTTTCTGTTACACCTTGCTTTAACATGCTTTAATTTATACAGAAACAACTGGAAATAAAACACAGTTCCCTTCATTATGTCTGTGTGTGGAATTAGCAAGCAAACCTTAATAGATAGTGCTGCCAAACCTGCCCTTTAAAACTACATGCTGTAACCTGGGGGGATGTAGGAATGAATATTTATTCCCTATCTGGGATAGTGTAAGAACTTGCTTTATTTTACAGTTTCTCCTCTGGTGCCAGGTGCCAATTCCATTACCCTCATTCCCTCCCACCCACAGTCATGAAAGACAAGAATTTAAAAGCCATTGCAAAGGCTTGGTAGAAAACAGACTAGCATAGAGATTTGTTTGCAAAAATCCCAGAACAAGTGGTGCACAAATTCCCAAAGGATTTGTAAAAATGAAGTGGCAAAAGGCTGACAAATCACATTTGAAGGAAACTTTGACAGTGATGATGGATTAAACACCACTGAGAAAGGAAACTTTCTCCTCACAGTGACTCACTGTGCAGACCAGGTTTGGATTAGGAAAGCCTTACCTCCAGTGAGGAGTTCTAGGATTGAAGGGAACAAAGATGCAGTAAAGCAGCAGCTCTGCTGTGGATGTTGTTCTGGACTCATCTCCTGCCTCACTGTTCCCTTGGGATGGTGCAGCAATCTCATCCCCCTGCAAAAGCTGGGAATCATGACTGGCCTTGCAAAACCACCAACACTATTCCTAAAGCAGTAAGGATGCTGTTAAGATTTTTTTTTTTCTAATTGAAAGCAAACAACAGCAGGAATGTAGACTTTGGATAGATGTATACCTGCCATTAATCTAAAAAGGCCATGAAGAGCAGGGTGGCCCCTTATTTCAAACCCAGCACATCAACATTTATGCAAACACTTGTGAAACAAGTTTCCTTTTCTCAGCACCTGCTCCTGGGTGTAGGTATTAAGTGAGGAGCAGGGCCAGGGGACACTCAGTGCTCTCCTTTGCTTTCCTCTCATTTTTCCCCACTGCACTGTGCAAATCTGGATGTACCCAGAACCTTTCCTTGTCCACTGGTTTTCCTTGGATTGTGTTCCTGGTTCCTGAATCCAGAGATGGTACCATTACATTAATGAGGTGAATTTTGTTGCAGAGCATGAGGTTGAGCCTCATGACTGCTGCACTTTCTGCTTTGAAAGAACCTTAAAGACAGGGGCCTGGTTAACCCTGAACTGCCTTTCCTGTGCACCCGGTACAGGTTTGAATTAATGATTGTTTGGAAGATCCATCTCGATGAAGAAGGGACCACTACGCCTGTCCTGGACCTGCTGACCAAAGTACCAGAGCAAGGTAACCTCAGTGGCTTCAGGGACTGTTCCTGAGCTGGCAGGCCCTGGTTTTGGCCAGCATCTCTCTCGATCCCATGGCACTCCACCTCCCAGAGCCCAACCCAACACCCCCACCCCAATTCAGCAGCAGCTACACTTCATCTCCTGTGTAATCCAACAGTTTACAAACCCTGCAGAACTGCTGATATCCTGCTTTACCCACCTGCTGTCAGCACTGCTGCATCTCTTGGAAAATAACCTGCACTGCTCTGTTTTTCCTGCAGTCCTGGAGCAGAGGATGACGAGTGTGAAGAGCATCCCCAGCAGCTTCCGGAGCACGCTCGGCCTCTTCGGGATCGAGGCAGCCATCGAGAACCTGATCAAAGTGCTGGGCTCGGGAAAATGAATGCCAGCATTACTTACACGAGGTAGCAATTTCAAAAGTAGTTTTAATTAAGATATTGTGTTACACAGTCTATAATTTTATTGAATATAAACATTAAGTTATTTTCCATTTAGAAACCATACTCATAAAACATGCTATCTGTACAATTATGGCACGTTATATATAAATTGTCATGACATGAAAATAAATACAGCCATTTAAATACAAAAATGCCAAATAAAATAGTTACATGTACAGAGTGATTTCATTATAAATTTATCTTTCTGAATCATTAATGTACCAGAGTGGTTTATCTTCTTAACATTTTCTAGATACCTGGAAATTGTTAAAAGATCATGCACTGTCAAAATCAAGTCCATAAAAATCCATTTCATTTCACAGCTCTGTAAAAGTACAGTGATTTTAAAATGATGAGAGAACAGTAAGAGACTCCTAGAACAAAGAGTTAAACAGCTTTCTCATTAAATTAGGGTGGAAGAAGACAATTTGAAGATTTCAAAGACATACAATGCTAAAAAACCCAAAGGTAACTGTATGAAGTAACTTTGTTCCACAATGTGTGTGTTGAGACAGCATTAACCTAACCCAGAGAGGCCCATGACACCCCTGGGAAAATGTGGGCAAGTCACCTCCTGCCCCCTGCAGCACTTCCTTTCCATTTCTGACTTCCAGGAGGAAATTCCAGTAAGTAATACATTACCAAACATCACATTTCACACATTCATCCCTGAAGAAACAAAACAGATCAGATGGATGTCTTGCCTCTCCCTTCACTTCCATCAGATGTGCCACGAGCCCATCAGGGAACTCTCAGTGGTTCCAGGAGTTCCTGCTCTGCACTAGCTCTGCACCCCAACCAAACCGATGGGACAGGAAGTCAGGTACTTCTCAGGTAGGGGGTAACAGTTCCTGGAACCAAGAGCCCAAATCCACCAGCTCTGGGCTCTCAGGTGATAGGTAGAGCCCTTCTTTCCAAGGCCAGAGCTGCTGGAGCCTCCCTGGCAGCACCAACGGCACACTCCATACAGCAATGGGGAAATAGGTGGAGAAACCAAGAACTAAAGCAACAGTATAATTATAAGCCCACAAATGTAATAATCCACTATTTGATCACTGAAATAGTCTCCCACTGTTCTGGTGGGTCAGTAAAAACCAACAGACCAGAGCCTGGTTTCTGCCAGACTCCACAGCTGAGCAACACCAGAGACTGGGTTTTGATGAATAGCAATTCTATCTTGTTAGATAAGGCAGGCTCCTTTCAAGTTTGGAATCCAGTACACAGGCAAAATTCATTGCTACTTCTCCCCTGACATGGAACTGGTGGAGCTGGTTTTGTGTAACATTTAGTTCAATTCATCTTTAGCTCCCCTCTCATTGCCTGAAAATGAAACTGTTTGCTCAGCACAGACACTTCTGTTTGCATATGAAATGTGTGTAAAGTTACAGCATAAAAACCTGGAAACTTCATAGCTGTGCAGTCCTTCCTTCCTCCTCTTTCTAATAGCTGGAGGGTTTCTGGATGTCTAAGTAGCTCTCTATCCCCCCAGGTTTTCTTTGGGAAGAAGGGTTATTCCTGCTGTCAACTGCCAGCATATTGCACTGTTGCAGTCTCACACCTCAGCCCCTGTCCCAGAAAGGCTCCTGGCACTGGATACCAGCACTGCCAGCTCCGATCTCTGTGTTTCACATTTCTTCCTTGAGTTATGCCAAGGTACAGGGGGCCTGGGCTTTGAATTTCAGGTAAATTGGAACAATTTAAAGGTTACACGGTGATCCCAATATTAAATCTGTATTTAGGAGTTAACCTATTTGACCCTGAACACCATTACTGGTAAGCACAGGCTGTACCCAGGTAAGAGCTGTTCACTGTGGCTTAAGGAGCATCTCTGCACGGTTCAGGGGGGAAAAGGAGCTGTAGCTTTTATCATAGTACCCTCAGTTTCAGACATACCCTTCAGTCACCAAGGAGGGCTTTACTGCAGCACCTCCCCAGCCTTCAGCTGCACACAGCACTGCTCACATGCAGCAGTGACAAAAGCTCACCCTGGCATGAGGCTCACCCACTGCAGCTGAAGGGAAGAAAATGGGATTCTGTCACCCTTTTTTTGTGTCATTGAAAGCAGCTGCTCATGCCATGCAGTGTATGGGGCATCAGTGTAATAATGCCAACATTTGATACTATCTGAAAGACCTGAAATGATCTGTAAAACTCACAATATCTTCTTATAGATTAATTTAAATTAGGCAAGAGCAAGCTGTGGTTTCACCTTCAATAGCAGCATATATGTATAGACAATAAAAACCAGCATGGCAGGTGAGTTAAGCCCAACTATCATGTAAAACTCAAGCTTACCTTATCCCTTTGTACTTTTATTCAGAAGCTTTAGGTAGATACAAGGTGATCACACAACTTCTGGAGGCAGCCTGGTGTTCCTAGTCCATGCATTAGTACTTAAGTGTTCTGCAGTGGGAGGGCAGTTCCACTGATCAGCCACTGCACAGTTATATTTTCAGTGGATTAATGCTGAAGTGTTGTATCAGGTTTTGCCAGAGCATTCCCTCCTTTAGTAGGGATGAGGGAGACTCAGCACAGGCTCCAAGGCAATTCTCTTGTTAGTAATTAGGCTTTCTATGTTAGTGCAATATTTCAGGTAACTTTTAATTCTGTGCTCTTTCAATTCTAAGGAAGTAGACTTTTTGTATTAATTTGATCTGTCCTCTAGTTCCAAGGTATGGCACATTACCTGTTCTGTCACATTAAATACATTCATTAAGGTTATCTAGCAAACATGTGGCTTAGTGCTATCCCAGGTCTCTGAGAAGGCATTACCCATTAGAAATCATTTCATAAAAGCAAAAACATTCACAGCTGAAAAATGCACTGAACACAATAGAAAAGAAAAAAAAAAAATCACCATAACTGTATTCCAATAATCTTTCACTTTCTCATGTGTTTGAATAAAAATAACCTTAAGGGAATGGTTACACTTTATGGAGAACTAATGTGCAGTCTTCATTCTCCTTGAAGAGGTTGGACATAACTGGGTCCTCTTTGGCCTGTACATTCTTCAGGTAATAGTTGACTATTTCACCATCAAGTTTGTACTGGTGGGGGATGCTTTCGTAGGGCTTCAGGTCCAGGTCCAGCACAGACACAGAGAAGGTGAATCTGGATTTGGATGTCAGTACCACAGGTCTTTGCTCAGAGCTGGAAAATAAAACCACATTGCACATCTGAGTCACTAAAACCCATGTTTTAAATTTATGTGTCCCCTTGCAAAAGTGACTCTAATGTTTATCTTAGAGCTTTCATGGGAGTCCAAGAAAATAAACTTCAGCTAATGTAGCACTTAGGAAACTATAGCTCCAGCTTAACCAGTCCTGATGGGATCTTGCTGGCACCTCTTCCACTCATTTTCCTTTCAGCATCCACACAGCTGAAGTCAAACATTACTCTCACTTACTGTATTTAGTAAATCTAAGTTGTTCCTAGGTGGTGCATACAAAGAAACAGCCTTGTTAACCAGCAAAAGCAGAAAAGTGACAGCAACTCCTAATTAAGTTCAAGGTAATAAAACATTTCATATGGGAACTGCTGTCCAAGCATGCTGAGGGATGGAGGAGATCTGAAGGCAGCGGTTGCACATGTCTGTCACTAACACTTCACTGGAGAACTGCAGGACAAATGCAGAAAACAGCATTCTCTAAAAATAAAAGGGCACTGGTAAAGCAAAGCCCCCTGCAGAACAGATTAGCACTGCTGACGCAAGCCAGAATGGATAATAATATTGTGGCAAAGCCAAAGATGTCACCTCTTGATTATTGCCTTAGTTTTATTCTAGCCTAGGCCATTAAAGGCAACTCAGCTTGAAAAATCTCTCATATGAGAACACCAAGGCAGAAAAATTGTACCAACTTAAAATCAAATAGAGCTACTATGAACAGTCAATTCAAATTTTAATAAGGGAATAAATATAAAACTTTGATGCTTTTGATTAACTTAAAACTCTTCAGAAAGAGACATTGGTCATAAATGTCTTAAATCAGAACTGTACTAAAATGCTCACAGCCAAATATTTGGACACACCACCCCACACACACCCCCCACACTTTTTTAAAAAGTGATTCTATTGCCTGAACAGTACAAGCACTTCCAATTTCTAAACAATTGGAGCCATTCCAAAGCAGGTACAGGCAGCTCTTACCATTCATCTTGCAGGCAGGGGGAAAGGGCAATCATGATGGAGCAGTCTTTAGCAGTCATTGCTATTCTGTATTGCTGCACCTGTACAAGAGACAATAACACACATTTTCTCTCAGACCAGTGTTTGCCTGAGTAAAGCATCCTGTTCCTTACAAAAGGCAGCACTGCCCTCCCTGTATCGGTATGTTGGCACTTTAAGAGCTGGAAATTCTCTCTGTAACAGAAGGTTGGCAGGAGCAGGTGCTTTTGCAGCATCCTGTGTAAGAATCATGTTTATTTCCTACAGAGCATGTTCCTAAAGGCCAAAAAGCACCAGTTCCTGCAAATGCTTCCTCAGTCTAGAAAGCAAATAAACAGCTTTATTTTTCTCTCAAGAAGTGGTGCTTACAGGCTTGTTTTTAAGTGCTTCTGCTATGAAGATGCACAATTAAGAACTTTAACTGTACAGACCCTGACAAGCCTCCATCTATTATCCAGCCCTTACAGTGAGACAGAAGTTAATTAACAATGATAGACCAAACAACCCTCAAGGAAGTTGAGAAGTACCTTTGTTAATGCAAATGCCACTGTCCCATCATCTTCAAGGGAAAGGTCCAGCAGCTTCTCGTAAAATGCTTCATTGTAAGGTCCATCTATCTGTAATGTACTTCTAAATAAATGTTAAAAGAAGATTTACAGACAGCCAAAATGATGTACTGGTTTTCAGTATGATCTTTCTTCAGCAGCCCAAATACTCAGACCAACCCAACAATAACACTGATAAACATGTCCAAGTATTATAACCCATTGCCAACCAACATCACAACCAGTCCCTGTTCTTGTATCACTCATGATTTACTGCTGCTTAGGATCTGGGTTGTGTGGGGTTTTATAAACATGACTCATTCTTAATCCACTGCTGCCTGTGTATCACTACAAGTGTTTTTTGCAAAAGAATGGGTAAGTTTCAAACTTTGTAGCAGTGTGCAGGAGCTCCAGAAGCCTTGCTGAAAAAAATACATGTAAGAAATATATTGATATCTATTTTTATATGGTTATTATAGTATATTATTTTGTACATAAAAAGTGTAAACTGGGGGCATAGGCATATGTGACAGTGCCCTGCTCCAGACCATGTGCTAATGGGGGGTGTGTCCTGGCCTCCTTCCTTCCCCCTTTGAACAGCTGAGCCCCTGCAGAACTGCTGAACCCTCACAGCAGGGTTTGTCCCACACAAACCCCCTGCAGGTCAAAGAACACATTTTCCAGTGCTCTGTTTCCTGCGTAACTGCACAGGCGGCAGCAACTCCTGAATGAAGCCAGAGTGCCCTCGTGTGAGCACAGGACAGGAACAGCACCCCAGTGAAGGCTTCTTGTAGCAATTATTAGTACACTAATAAGTCTTATTTAAGGGGAAAAAAATCCAGCAGCTTGCACTCCTCATTGCAAAACATCATTATCCCTGCAGACATGCCCAGCTGTGCAGGTGCTGGGGACAAGAGAAATCACCCACTTTACTGCACCTTTCTGCAACCATACAACCTCCACCACTAAGAAAAAGACTGTTTTTCTCTCTTAGCCTGTTGTGAACTTTCCATAATCATTACTTAAAAATTCAGGCCAACATGACCAACATCAGCTGGAAGTTCAGTTACAAATTCAGAATGTGCAGTGCCATGAAGGAAGGCTGTACAACATAACAAGAGAGTGTGTGCAGAGAGCCAATCCTGCCTGCAGTCCTGACTACTTGGGACTAAAAAGAAAAGCCATCAAGTCTTACCTCTCTTCAGGGAATTCCTCCAAGTACTGTTCAACTCTACTGTACAAAGGATAGAGTCCTTCAATATCCAGCATGTCAAGCATCTGAGCCTGAAGGGTTTTATAAAGGAGACAACCCCTCGGTAAACCAGAGCTTTCCAATTTATGTTTACCTAGAAGAAAATGCATTTTAAAATAAGGCAGACACAAGTGTTATCTTCAATTTGCCATTACATGTGCTTGTTCAAAAGTCAAAATATTTTTAGTCCAGTCACAGAGAGGGGGAAACCTTAAAACACTTCAGTTTCCAAATATTAAAGTGCCAGGTGCAGGTACTGAGCTGCACATTTAAACAGCTCATCTTGGACTGCAGAACAGAACACCTGGGATGCAACTCTACAAACTACCTAAAAAAACAAACACCAAAACACACCCACATCCATTCCACTCTACTTGTTTGAGTCCACAAGAGAAAGTTCTCATCTGAATTTGAAGCCACCACAAATTCACTCTGAACAGGATCAACTGCTGACAGAATAATTTAGCATTTCAGCTCTGGCGTCTTTTTTATACAATATCAAGAGCTTTGTATTTGCTATAGTTTCTCTAAGACAGCTTTTTCTCCAACACTACAATAAACCTTAGGCAATGAAAAAGGTCTTCCTCAAATGCAGTGTAAGAAATGTGCTGTTTGTGTAATTAGGTTAACTTGCAGCATCTTGAATAATTAGAGTTTTACAGAACTTATGCACTGATGAACTAACATCATTTACAGTTTTTCAACTCTCACTTCGCATTCCTTTTCCCTCTGGTATTCAGCCTTCTCTCTTTACCAGAAGAGCAGCTGAAGAAAAGAACATGATCTGTGCCCTAGTGAGGGCTGACAGGAAGGGCAGGAAAAGGCAAAGTACAGGTGTCACATAATAAACCAACCAAAGCAGCCCAGCGTCATCACATACAACATAAAAATTCCCCAGTCATTTGGAATACCTATGATTGTTATCAGCTCAAACTGGTATTTTCTTCCATTTTTCCTCTACCACCTCCTGAATTTATTTTTACCCCTGTCATTAGATACAGTGTTCTAAGTGCTCACTACAATGTCATATTAAGAACAATTATCTGGCAGCTACGCAGCTCAGAACTCTTTTTAAATGCCATTAGAATTCCTCTGTTTCCATTCTCATATCAGTATTAATAAACAAGAGACAAAGATCTGAATTGTTGCATCAGACAAGGCTCTGAGAAAGCTGGCCTAGTGCAGCGTGTCCCTGCCCATGGCAGGGGGCTGGAATAGGTGGCCTGTAAAGGTCCTTTCCAACCCAAACCATGCTGGGATTCCATGAACAGTTAATTATTGACAGTTTTTAGAAAACTATCCCTTACCATTTCTTACTAGCTCCTTATTAAAAGCACTTGCTTCACAGTAGCTTCTCCCTTGCGAAATGGGAACTGTCTTCATGTCACCTGCCCTGCAGGTATCAGTACTACTTAGTAGCGTCATGATTATCACATGGATTAATTCCTTAACAATTGTCCTTGTGCAGTGGGGGCCACTGACCAACCCGTTGGAAGGGAAAAAGAAAGGTTTTAAGTGACGAGCAAGTTCATTCCAGTCAGAGACACAGTCCTGGTCATCCTTACAGCCATAAATTAGTTCCCCATTCTGCAACAAGAAAAAAAATCTTTAGGCACATCAGGAACTCAAATTATTCATACTGAGCTACTCAAAGCATCAGGTTTAATATTTCAAGCACAGAAAAGTGTTATTTGCTTAATAATCTGCATACAGACACACACAACATTCCCAATTTCTTACAAATTTGCCCTCTTAAGTTTAATCAGAACCTACAGGTAGCAACTTCTGAATGAGAACCAAAACCACCGTTTAGATCAAGTGCTACTTTCCCAACCTAATGAACTCTAAGGAATCAGAACAATACAGGTGAACGATACTTGATACATTTTCCTATCACTTCTTTCTGAATAATATTGTCAGGAGTGTAAAAACACCATGTGAAACGCCCTTCTTTTACCAGCCCAGAATGGCAAAGTGAAGGCTGTGAAAGGGGACAGAAAAGGTGTGATAGCTACCTGTACTAATACAAAAATAGGGCAGCTCATAGAAGTTTAGGTAATTCAAATAGCTGATTTAATATTGGAAATAAATTGAAAGAATCTTGTTTCCTAGAATTAATCTGAAAATCTCCATAAATCATCAGTTACTGCTTCATATTTTTCCTACATGAATGCCATGGAACACTACTTTTTCCTTCCTCAGTAAGGCCTGCTGTACCTTGGGCCTGCATCAGTGCTCTAATAGGAATTTAAAACAAAGTATTTGCAGCAACATGCCAAGTTCTCCATCTTCTTCCAGAAACAGCACATAAAGTTTTAAAACTCTGGTCACCTTAAGAGTCCTTTTCTATTAGGTGTTCCTCAGCGATTCTTTCCCACTAATTCATTCCCCAGGGAAGCTCCAGGGGCATTTGGAAAATGCTCTCAGGCACTGAGGGTGGGATTGTTGGAGTGTCCTGTGCAGGGCCAGGAGTTGGACTTTGATGATCCCCATAGGTCCCTTCCAACTCAGGATATCCTGTGAGTCTCTGAATTCTGGGAAATTGTTATTTATCTGTCCTAACCTAGAATCTAACTATGAACTTTCCCTTTTCCTTCTTTTGATGGAGTCCAACAGTGATGGTGCTGATTAGGTAGGTTTGAAGTAAGATCTTGACTGTTTAGATGCCGAAGTCAAATTGTTCAAAAACCAAGGCAAAAAAAGCAAGCAAAAATTTAACTGTTTACCTTAAATATTTTCAAGTTGTTCTGTGCCTCCTGTAATAAACTCTTCAAAGCAAAGTGCATTCTTTGTTTATTTCTAGGGAAAACAAAATAAAGCCAAGAATGTTTTATCCCAGCCTTTGGATGTTCACATCTGGCATGAGAACATGCACTGGGCACATTACTCACACTGAGGTCACTGCAAAGGCAAAGTGAACTTCAGCTCTGAGTAAACTAAATAGCTCTTGGGTGCAATGTTATGCTGCAAAAGGCAGCTCTGATTGCTGAGATAGATGTAAAGGGTTAGAAAGCACCAGAAATAATCACTGTAAAAGTCAAACAAGCCAGCATTGATCATCTGTAATACCTCAGTGAAAGGGAAAGTAATCCAAGCAAGAAATCTGTCATGCAAATTTTTTTTTTTTTTTTTTTTTTTTTTCAAAAACANAAAAAAATCTGTCTTGGAAATTTTTTTTTTTTTTTTTTTTTTTTTTTGCAAAAACACGGAATCCTTACCCTGAGAAAAGATCCAACGGGCAATATTTACTTGGTCGCTTCCATTTTCCATTGGCTACCTGTGGAAAACACAGAGCACTGCTGTTACCCACTCTACCTGGAAGAGTTGCTCTCTCGTTTTCACAGCCAGGTTTGTGGCACTGACATCCTGCCTTCAGAGGTCAGGGCACTTAAAGCCCTTTGAACACAAAATTCTTGACCACTGTGGGTGTTCCTGGTCATTTTTAACTCAAGTCACTCAAACTGCATTCACAAGGGAGAAAGGCCACCAGGGAGTCACAGTCACACCGTTTCAGAGTGACAGCAGCCACGAGTCCATGAACTCCATGCCTGTTACGGGCTGTTTGTTGTACGTCACAGAATGCACTTGGTGAGCTGGTCTGGGAAGGAAGTTCCACATCAGAGTTTACCCAATCACAGCATTCACAGGCCCCAAAGGCTGATATTGTATTTGTTTGCTTCCAGCTTCCCACAGAACTTGTTCCATCTCTCACTAAACAAATTCACACCCAGCGACTCAGCTGTGTCTCCACCTACCAGCTTTAGTCATATCGGAGATTTGAGCAAGTTTCAACAGGAAAGCAAGCCTGGAACAGCAAATAAAGCATAGTACAGCCAAAGCAAAGCAGGGTGATTTAATAATTACCTTTAGATGCTGATGCATACAGTAACGACACACCTTGTGCTTTATCTCCTGTGAAACATGGCTGGAAAAAGGGATGAAGCCACACTTTGGCTAAAACAAACAAACAAAAGAAGATTGTAAATCTAAACATCTCTCTCTCTACAGAAATATAAAGGCACACAATATGCAAAATCTTTCCAGTTAAAGGAAAACTTTGAAAAATAATAAGGAAATTCCAGCCCTTAAAATTTTAATTATTCACAATTATTTTAAAAAATAAAGACACAAAACTGTTGTGGCCTAAAAAAGCCTAGTAACACCTGGGAATTTCCCAAGTTTCAAAAGACTGGGAATTGGAAGAGGAAGGGAGCTATTTCCTCCTATGGGTCACAGTGAAAGCAGTGAGCTCTGCCTTCCCCAACTGCTGCCTTCCTTGAAAACTGCTGGGGCCAGTGTGGAGTAAAAGATGCAAACAGGCCCTGAGGCTGCCGTGCCCCTGCACACCTTGATCTCGATGCAGAGGATGGGCCGGTGCTCGGCGAAGCGGAAGGTCTGCAGCCGTGTGAGGTTGGGAAGGCACATTGCGTAACCGCTCAGCGTGTCCATGTCCTTGTCACAGCGACACTCTGGGACAGCAGGGGAAAAACAACACAAACAGGGAAATTAGGTGTGGGGATGTTTGTTCACTCTGGAGCAGTCTCGTTCGCCAGGTGGGGCGTGGGAACAAGCATGGAAGGACAGGACATGCAGTTTATCAGCTTTAGCCAATTATGCACTTGCACAAATTTGCCCTCCCCATTATCAACGCCTGGTTTCAGTTTCCTCAAAACTGTCCCAGGCAAATGGAGTGTCCCAAGAGCTGCTGTTAATGGCCAGCTCCCAGCTCATCCCAAGAAAGGTGAGGCCTGAAACAGCAAGGAAATGGACTGGCCAACAACAGGTAAAGTGACTCATTAGTGTATTTATTCAAAATGGGATCTCCTGTTTGCTTACTATGCATGACCTACCATCCCTCAGCTGAGTCAAAAGGATCTGAAAACTGGCAGGAATATCATAAACTTAAGAGGTATTCTGCATAAAAAGCCTTTAAATAACCTCTCTCCACATGCACCCTCTGGGGCACAGAAAGGTCTGAGAGATTTTAGTTCAAAGCTAACAAGAGCATACACTCCCAGATTTTCGAGTACCTGTGCTACTAAACAGACATGCAGGGCATGCATTTCTGCTACAGTTTCCACTGCCAAGAAAAATGCCCACTCTGAAAAATATATTGCAATAGAAAAAATAAATCTCAGAAACCAAAGCCTCGGGCACTAGCCTGCCATGCCACACTGCTTCACCAGGATGAACAAGAAGCCTTCTGTCTCCAACACAATGTTGAAATTTGTTTTCTTTTTCTGAATTTAAGCAAAAGTACATCCTTCACACCTTCACAGCTGAAAGCCACTTGCCAAATTGGAAAGACACAAAAATCTCAAGTATTAGAGAAGCATATTACACAGGCTTACATGAAGGGTAACACTGAAAAAAATTATTTCCTTGAGGTATAAAAAAAATTCCCATAAAAAATGGACAGTGAGATTTGTTGTTGTGAAGCACCTGGACACTTCCTCACAACCACATTTCAGTCCCCAGCAGCTATGGACACACAAAGTTTAACTTTGACAAATAAAGCTAAATTCTACCAGTCACTTCCACTAGAGCATCATTGACTTTCTAACTGTTATTAGACACTATTAACTTTCCTTGCTGGCTTCTGGCACTGTAGAACTGCTTCTCAAACACCTGAAGAAAAATCAACAATGGAGTGTCCTATGCATGCTACATGTAAATTAATTCCAAGCACTGACTGCAGTACTTTGATTTAATACCATATTTATCTTCAAGGAGTTTTGCTAAAGCAGGCATTTCTGGCCATTCTCAGGAACATTTGGGAACAAAGCATCACAAGGGCTCATCTCTTTGCCCATTTTAGAGCTATCAGATAGTACTTCTAATTCTAAAACACAATCCATTTTTTCCACAACAAATTTTCAGATTATCATTGTCTAAGTATTGAAAAAATTCCTTATATTCTGAAGTGTGATGCTTTTTTATTTTAGAACAAAGGAAAATCCTTTACAGCTTGAGGAAACCCTCTTTTAATGCCATTCCTGGCACTTACCTGGCCTCTCTGGCTGGATTTTCAAACAGAGCTGTCTTACAAAGTCTAAAGGCAGTTGAATAATTTCCTGTTGGGAAGGAAAAAAAAAAAAATAAGACATCTTAATGCAAAAATTAATACCCAGTTTGGGAGTCTTAAAATGGAACAGCAAAGTTCAGTGGGTTACACAAAGTACACTGAACTATACAGTCAGCAGCTTCTCCCTCCAATTAATTGTCTGTGAACACCTGTACCTGCAATCACATGCAACACCTGCTCCACTACAAAAACCAAAAACTAATTTAAACAAATGCATGAGAAAGAGCAATTTCAGTGCAAGTTTAATGTGTGTGAAGCAACCTGCATCATTTTTTCCTTTCCACAAATGAAAATGTCCTATCTCACATCCCAGCCTTCCAAGGCAGACCTGTGTAAGTCAAGTTCCAGGTAAAGCTGTAACTTTCTCACTCATCTGATGTTCAGTGAACAAGATCTGGCTACCCTGAAGAACAGAGCAAGGGAAAAGGTGACCTCTGACTGCACAGAAACCTCAACAATTTATATGAACCAGGTTTCTCCCCTCGTTTTGCAGTTAGTCTAAAATCTCTCTCACACACACCCCTCTTGCCTTAGACAGGGCAAAGAAGTGACCACACTTTTCAAACCACCGAGTACAATCCAATCACCTCATCAGCACAGAGCAGGATCCCTGCTCTCATCCAAATGCTTCTTGTGTGTGTGTGTATCCTGCAAACCCTGTTAGTTCCTTTCACTGGCACTCAGTGTTCCCTTGAACACTCCAGTGTTTACAATGCATAAGCCATTTATTTTAAAAACAAAACATTTACCCCATGGTGAACATAGTTCTCCCCAAAGAACTGCTTCATCACATGTTTTCCAAAGTCCACAATGTTTTGCAGATGGTGTAGGATTTCCTCTGGAGTCTGGAAGACAGAAATGTAGTAATTGAACTCTGAAATAATGATAACACTCCAGAACACACACACACACATCCTGGTCAGTGATTTAGCAAATAGCTTAATTGCTAAGCTTGGTAGGTCAGTGCACACTGAGGTTAAACAGACATCAAATGTTTCCCTACTGCTGCCTCAGGGGCTGGGGCAAACAGAAAAATGGTCAAAAAAGATGATTTTTTTTTAGGTTTCAGGGGAAAAAGAAGAGAGAAAGTAGCAAAGGTGCAAGAGGGGGAGATTGCTCAAGATCTGCTCTGAGCATTATTCTTAAAACAGCTCAAAGAACTCTAGTGGTCCAAAGAGGTGCCCAACCTGCCTTCCTGCCAATAACCGCAGTGCCAGAGAGGCTTGGAGTGTTACAAAAACATATCATGGAGACTGGGAAGAGAATGGCTGCAAAGACTGAGCCACATTCCAAACCCCAGCATGAACAGGTGCAGAACTTGCCATTTGTCCCAAATCCTGCCCCAGACAATGAAAAATCATACTATATGTGAGATTCTGTAATTTCCTAAGGAAACACCAAGTTCTTCTACAAGACAAAACGCTAAGCTAGAAAGGAAGCTCTGTGAGTACTGGAAGTGGGACAGGGACAACTGCACAGTCAGACTTGGACAGGCTCCTGCTCACTGGAGAGGGAGCAAAGGAGCTTTACAGCAATATTATCCCATTCCCAGCACTCCAGCACTCTCTGGCTCCCTGCAAGGTATTTTATTGTTACAATAGACAACCTCAAAGCTACTCTGTCCTTTTCTAACACACACCAAAAAAAACCCACTTAAATCCTCACGATAGGACTAAGTGGAAGAAAAGGAAGTACAGTGCTTAGGTACATGCTAGAAAAATCAGAGAGGAAAAACAAGAGCAGGAGGAAAAAATATAAACAGAGCAGAAAAAGAAGAAATAAAATACTAGAGGGCAAGACTCAGATGGTGAGAAAGCCTTGAGAAAGGAGGAAAGACCACATCCAGCACTAATTACAAATGAGAACACAGCCCTTGTTTAACTTACACAAATTCTGAATGGGGAGAAGGAACGTTACATCATCTCACCAGTAACAGAAATAACAGCTAATTCCCATTTAGATGGTTCTGGCCTGGTTCCCTGATGTACACAGCACCCCCAGGTTTTTGTTTTGTTTGGTTGGGGGTTTTTAACATATATACACAGACTCACATACTGACAAACAAGCATTTCATAAAAATTTACTGCTGTCACTTTTACTACATGGAAAGACTCACTAGCTGAAAAGATCAATACAACTATAAAATTATAAATCAAGCTTAAAGCACTTTTTAAGAGCAATTATATTTGATGTAGCTAAATGAAACAAAAAAAAAACTAACAGGCTACTTGAGCATCACCACCTTTTAACATGAAAAACCACTAAGATGAAAAGCATTGGAAGGACCCATCATTACTATCAGCTCATTCACCAAAACTCAAATAGGCTTTATACAATAACATTTTTTTTTCAATTCTTTCATGCAGAAGATCATATACTAAAATAGCAATATGCAATTAATTAAAAGCACTCCATGAGTCCTGACAATTGACCTTCTACTCAAGCAATGCAAGCCTCACAGTTACGTTATTATTTCCCAGTCATAACAAAGTTACAATTCACAATAACACCACCTAGTTTAACTACTAGATTATCTAATCCCAAATTTGTGATTAAACAGATAATTAAAAATACAAAGCATCATCCAGACTTCTTTTCCTTCCCCAAAGGACTTAAGCAGAAGAGACTGAGACCTATTTGTTCACATCTGAATTTCAGTGTGTGTCTTACTAGAAAATATTCTGCTTGAACTGCTTCCTTCAGCATTGTTTACCTTGGATGACCTGTGATCTCATGCACAGATACAGAACACTGTAGAGCCTAACTCATCTTGCACTAGTCAGGAATACAGATTACTCCTAAAAAAAACATTTTCTCCTCTGTCATTGTTGCTATGTGAGTTCAGCCCAAAACTTGGATTCTCCAGGATTTGTTTACTGATCTGATGATAAAATATTTAGTCTTCTGTTCTGCTCCAAGAAAAAGCAGTCCTTTAAAAAAAAAAAATCAATCACCAGAATAAGTAAATATATTCAAATTACAAAACCTTCTATTTAGAGGGAATTATGTATCACAAGGTCCACACACTAGCAATGCAAGGCAAATGCAGAACACTGGAGCCATCTCTCCTGAAACTGCAACACTGGAACATGTATGACCAGCCTCAGTGCTGTGGTGGGTAACTGAAAGTCACTTCCTGGCTTCCTCTGTGACTCTCATACTTCATCAATTTTTTAAGACAATTACTACACAACAATCTCTTTGAACTTAATTTTTTTTTTTTAATTAAAAAAGGAAAAAGGACAGGTACTCAGTATTCTGTTTTCTTAAACTGCAACAGACCAACTTTTTACTTAAAGTTGTGGTCTAGTTCTCTCTTGCTATACTAAAATTTGAGATAAGCACCGTTTCCTTTCTTGTGAGGCACTGGACTCTTCGCTGTTCATGTTAACACCAAACATTATTATCTTGGGCTACTACAGAAGCACAAGATACATTTCTGAAATCCTGCCAATATCAGAAGCTTAAAACCTGACTTGAATTATACTTTAATTTTATCAGACCTTTTTTCAAGTTAAATAGTAGCAGAAAGGACATCAAATAACTCATACATACGCTGTGTTCATTAGTTTTGCCTTTGTCTACTTTAGCAACTTCTCCCTTGTTAAACTGAATACTTTTCACGTTCATCTTTCTGATTTAAGGTAACAAAATGCCCTTTCTAGATGTTTACTTTACTTGTTTCTTTTTTCCCGAAAATTAAGCACATAGACCAGTTCTCAGTAGAGCCACAATGCTTTTTGTATTTCCCTCATCAGAACAACCTGTCACTGTGCCACTGAACCTCACAAAGCCGTGGTTCAGGAGCTGCTGTAACTCAAACCATTCTGTGTATTTCTCAGGTAACACTCTAAAGACTCTTCTCAAGGTTGAGGAAATGAAAGAATTTGAACCTTGTGCTCTCTTTGCCTTTTTTTTTATTTTTTTTCCCCTTGGAACTCTGTGTTTATGCTCCACCTTTGGTTTTTGATCATTTTTTATTCCTGCTAAAAGAAATCTGAAGTAACTCACTTCAGCTCCTTCTCAAGCAGAAAAACCTTACTGTGCTATCAAAGAAACTGGGAGATTGTGTTCTGCCATGTTCTTTTTGTAGCAGACAGGACACTAAAATCACTCACTGACAAAGGGGATTCTGTGAATATTTCCTGTCTTTGTTCAAATTCCATAGCTCTTTAGCTACTGAACAGGTGGTCAACAGCAGACCTTTACCATGACCCCAAGTCCTATGCTGCTCCTGTTCTGTCCCACCTGGCTACAGCCAGTAAAACTCCTTTCTTCCTCAGCATCCCTGCGCTCCCATACGTGGATCTGGAACATCAGCGCTGCCTCTGTGCCCCAGGTGCCCCTACCAAAAGGTCTACCCTCTAACACATGGCAGTCTCACGCCCTGCCCCACACTGAGCTCTTGGTATCAGCACTCACATCATCTTAGTTACATAAGACAACTTCAAATTTCCTCCTGTTACCAAACCCCCTGAAACATGGGCACATTTCAAAACATCCCCTTATTCTTATTCCTGCCAGTCACATCTCTTTCACAGGTTTCTTGTTTCTTCTCACACTGGCTATTAGTTTACCCAAGGGCTTTCAGCAACAGGACATGTTTAAATCTTACCTTATTCTGGTTGGGGGGGGACTTCAGAAACCGCAGCACCACACAGCGCTGGAGGAAGATAGGAAAGAATAGGGTTTCGTTAGCATTTATGAGCACAATTGTCTGATTCCCCAATCTACCTCTCCAAGAAAAAGAAAACCAAAAAAAAGCACATTTTAGATGGTTATTATATGGCTCAACTTGAAATCAAACACACCAGCTGAAATCAAACACAGCAATGTCTGCTGCCAGCTTTGCCATCAGTTTAACAAGGCAGCCACTCTGCATTTCCAGTCACCAAATGCACCAGCAAAATGTTCCCTTAGCTTACAGCTCTGCTCTGCAATCTGGACCCCGGCACTTGTGCACCAAGGGTTCCCAAAGGGGAAAAGAGACACAAGGCCTACTCCACTTACAATATCAGCACAGCATTACAAATTATTAAGGATTATATTATCAGTTAGCATCAGCTACATAGCTGTACTTAACACTAAACTAAACCCCGCTACTTGTGAACTTCCACAGAGTAAATACATAACACAGGAACAAATATAGCAGGTTTCCAAATATTTTACCTTAAAACCATAGAAAAATTCACTAATTTTTGTAATTTTTACAATTTATCCAGTTTGTAACAATTCAAAAACCTTGAGACTTTACATATTAAAATCGAAGTCTGACATGGTGTTAAGGAACCTGCAGCTTTAAAAGGCAACACACAGCCCTGCCTCAGGCTGGTCAGCCTAAATATCTGATCCTCAAGATATTTACTCCCACTGATGTAGTTCAGCCTATTCAGGTGTGATGGGGAATAAAAACAACTGGGCCCCACAGAAGGTAGAGAAAAACAGCTGTTTCCCAGAGTTACCTCTTAGCCACTCTGTCTCCATTTGGGCCTTTCCAAGACTCACCAAAAAGGATTATGTTCCATTTAAAGCACTACCACAGAAGTACACTCAGATTCTCTGACAAAGACAATGCAGAAAAAATGTCCCAGTTGCACTTCAGGTTTATGGAATCCAAGCTTCTTCCCTACCAAATTACTTGCCATTAAAAAACCTCCCATAGCATGACAGCACCAGGCCTATTCCATATTTCAGGGCTGACAGCTGTCTCTGGATGGGTTGAGGGAGAGAGCTGCAGATACCTTTAATTCCTAACATGCAGAGAAAGAGCAGGAAACAAGTGAAACTGATGACAATGTGCCATCCAAAACACAAACAAAACTAGGTCCAGATTCAGACATTGCCACTGAAACCCAGACACAGCCCCTTCCAGATCTAAAAAATCTCTCATCACCATAAATCTCATCGTTCACTCACATCTGGAAAACACTCTCACATAAAAGGATGCTTTGCTGTTGATTTGACTTGTCCTGCTAGATGAGTGCCCCAACAGCAAACTAGACACTACCAGAGTGGTATTTACAGTCACCTGGATTTGACAAGATTGCTGGTGACACTTCTTCCCTCTCTCCCATTACCCCCTACACACAGATAACAGAGCCCAGGCCTGATGAGCCTGCAGCTGTGCATGCAGTCTGTTATTCTTACAGTGTTTCAACCATTTGGATCTCTTTTAATTATTCATAAGCAAGTGGATCAGTCGTGGAGTGGTCTGATTACCCCTTCTAATCCATTCACAAACATGATTCTGTAGTCTTTCAAGGCTGGTGTAGATATTTATCTTTTACTCAGTTCCCAGCCAAGATTCTGACCACTGCTCTGGAAAACCTGATTGCTCTCACAGGACTCAGGATGGTATTTGCTCATCACTGAATCATTTCCAATCTTGCAAAATGACCAAAATTATAATGACAAACGAAGAACGTGTTGCTTGTCTAAAGATCTCAGAAGGAAACACGGCACTGTCCAAACAAAACTTCACAGATGCCCTTAAACCAGCCAGCTCACACTACACTTTAGTAAGACTATTAGATGATTAGAGGAAATTATTTAAATATTAAAAAACCAAAAAAACAAAAAAAACCCAAAAAACAAAAACCCAGAACACTCCCAAAATCAAAAACAAACCTCAAAAAAAGTCAAAACCTTCTTTCCTTTTTGGGAGCAAGTTTTCAGCTTGATCCATCCCTTTGTGCATTTCAATATCCAGTTCCACAGCACCAAGGTTAATCCATCAGATGTCACAGATGCCAATTGCTTCAGAAGTGTCACCACCAAAAATATTGGCCCACATTTTTCATGTTATTGCATTTCTGATTCACTTGACTGGTTCTTTACTTGGAAATATTGTGGGTGGTTGTTGCCATGAGGGTTTTTGTCAGTTATCTTAAAATGCCTTCAATTTTTTTATATTTACAGACTGAACACCAAAGATGTACCATGCTTATTTGTATGCACAAGAATGGCCCAAATCCCAAAGAGAACGAATCTCTGAAGAGGCTGTCACTACTCCTTAGCACTGTGAGAATCAGATCAAATAGATCCTAATGCTCCCTAAATTTCATTCTCCACAAACAGTGGAAGGGCTTACAGAGGTGCCTAACACCACTTCCATCAAGGCACTATGACCATCAGAGTATTTAGTTAGCTGGGTAACGGTCCCTGAGAGATAAAAAGATGAAAAAAAGCAGGCTGCAAGCAGAGGGCAAAAAAAAGAAACAATGCATGGATTTAGCCAAATGTAACACATGAAACATTAGAAGACTTCACATATTTTGAAGTAAGATAAGTTAGAAAAATAATTAATTCAAAGGAAGAATTCTCTACAATTTTTTTTAATCCTGCATATGTTCAGTCTCTAGTTAATGACAAAAGACTAAAAATAACCAACCCATCAGAACATCAAACATGACTGCTCTTACTCTCAAATAAGGAATTTAAGGACAGCTCTCACATGAGAGCACAGCAGCTTTACAATAGATAACAAACAATGTTCTTAGTGGCTCCAGGACCATACTGGGGCTACAACAAGCACCATTTCCAATTGTTATGGAAAACTGAAAACAAACACTAGCAACGAGGACACCAAAACTTCATGTTTGAAAACACATCCACAAGCGCTAAGCCGGAGATGATGTAACCAGAAGTGTTCCAGAGGACTTTATCCCAAGCCACAGCTTTGGAGTCTGCAGCCTGAAGTTTACAGCCCCACCAAGACAGGCAAACACTTCTTTAGCACCCCATCGCTAAACAATTGTTTGGGTTAGAGCAGAACAAAGTTAAAGACTGCCAATGAGGACAGAAGAAGCTGTGGGAGGAGCTGTGAAAACACTCAAAGAGGTCGGTGGCATCACAGAACCAGAGGGATGTGTACACACAGGGCTCTTGTCCTCATGTCCTGGGAAAAAACAGTGTCCTGAGCTTAGTCCCCAAAAGCTTACTTGCAAGAATTTTTATTCTCCAAAACAGTTATTACAGCTATTATATTAATCATACTCAATAAAATCCAAAAAACAAAGTAATCCTTGGTAGTTTGGCCAAAATATGACTGGCATAAATCCAGATACTTTGGATTAGGCAGTAGCATTATGAAACCAGGATAAAAGCTTACATTTGTTTCTTTGAAGCTTGGTGTTTGATATTGACCTTATTCTATGACCTCACTCTCAAAATGCAGGCTTCCTGAACTGGAGAGCTTCTAGAAGTTAAACACAACTGGGGCAAATCTATAATCTTGATATTCCACTTCAGGGAACAACCTCATTTGCATCACTGAGGGGTTTTTCAGGTCTCTTGCTACATCAGTAACAAAAACCTGTATAAGTGTTGGTGGCACTGAAAGAAATAGCAAAGTTTATGTAAAAATTAGCTCAACTGCTGGTACAATTGCTTAGAATTACAGAAAGATGCATATTATTCCCTCTGCTCTTACCACCTCTTCTCACATGGGTTTAAAATAAGCTTCTGAACAAAAATACAAAGAATTAGCCTATCCAAACACAAAGCCTGGGAAACATCAGCTTCTCCTTTTCCAAATAAGCAGGTTCACGTCATTTGTTATTACTCTATTATTATTCTAAGCAGCACACATTAACTGCTTTTGTCTGGAGGCAAAGCACTACTCTGACATCTCCTTCCGCAACTGGGAAAGATTCTCATCTTGTTGATTCCCAACTTGTGTTCACATATGCAAGATCTACTGGTAGAAAACAAAACACTTTCAGAAGCAACTTTTTAAGTCCCAAAAGGAACTCCACCCCTCTTCCCACACCCATCATCTCCCTCACTCCACACAACCTCATAAATTCCAGCATCTAAAAACTCACCAGTATTTTTGCAACCACTATCTGCAGTTTTACATCACAAAGTTACTTACCTATGGTTTAAAAAGGCATACAACATAGAAACAGAATAATAAAACACAACATTCTTTTAAAGTTGTCTGTATAAAAGTCACAAGTTTCCAATCATAAACATGGGGGAAACACTCTCAAAGACTGGTAACAAATCTTTCTCTACAATTCTTACTCTACTCTTTTTTGTAACTAATTATACACAAACAACAACCACTGCAAAAGGAGATTAAGGTACAAAGTCAAATACTTTTAGACAAAATAGTGTCTGTAAAGGCTCTTCAATTTGTTTACACAGTAAAAACTGGTTAATTCACTGTGTTTTGCTGACCTTGAGGAGCTATAAAGAACTTACCAAACACAGCTCTAAGCATGCCAGGCCTTCTACCCCTGTGGATATTCAGTGCTACCAAATCATAGTGGATTTACAGCAATGACACCTACAGAAAGGATATTCTATCTACTTTTCAGTCCAAGGGAGGAAGACAAACTGAACTCAGTGATATGCAAATACTGATTAATGACAGTTCCAGTGGTACTCAACATGAACTATGGAACTGTTTAGCTGATATTAAGCTGTTCCTGCAGTAGCACACTGGAGTTGCATGCAGTACATGTTAACTAAAAAAAAAATACTCTGACTTTTTTTATTCCAAATCTGCATCCCACAACCCCTTCAATTCCAATTCTAGTTTGAGGGATTTGAACAAAAAACAATGATTTTCTATTCAGAAAATGCAATTTCTGGGAAGGAAAAAAATGGACAAAGAAGTGTTATCTTCACATCTCAGAAAAGACAGTGACAGAGAGGAGAGTTCCTCCTGAGAACTGACAGACCTCAGGGAAAACATGCCCACCATGCTGCCAAGGCACATCAGCCAAAGCTTACCTTCATGATACTCAACACAAGACATTTTTAAAGGTCTCCTCATCCAGGGACAGTGCACAGGGATATGAGAGATGGAAACAAACTAAGTGCTAGAAAATTTTGCAGCTTTTGAAAGAAATATACATGGTAATATCATATACAATTGTTTTCCAGCCCAGTTTTGTTCTGTATAAGGTGGATAAGATCACACAAAACAAAGTGAGGAAAGCTACATTTCCTGCCAGTATGGAGGAAGTTTAGCAATTGCTCACACATACTGCAAAGCAGCACTCAGAAATTGGAACAATACTCTTTTATTTAGCATAGGAGTCCTTGAAGAACAATGGTTTTATTTCTTAACATGAATAAAGGATTTCTGGTATGGCATCTGGCTTGACACCATTCAATACGGCAAACCATTATTTGAAAGCAAACCCCCATGACACTTGTTTTCTTTAGCACAGAACTCATGGCTTGCATCAGACTTCAGGTGCTCATTCCATTTTTTTTTTTTTCTGCTTGGTTATGATCACAATTCCCATGAGAGTTAAACACTACCTCAGGTTTCATTTTATAGCTAAGCTTCTAGAACCTTGCAATACACAGATGGTACCAATTCCAAGAGAATTTAATGATTGCACTCAGCGAGAAGGAAATGTCTGCCCTTCAGCCAAACCAGTTAATCAGAGTACTTGAAATGATATCAAGTGATACACCCACTGGTACAAGGTGGAAACACATACCAGAGAGAGAACAGGATGAATAAACCCATTGATGCCTGGCCCTCAGTGTGCATTAGCACTGTCTGGGTAGCACAGCACATAGCCCTGACATTCTCGCTGTGAAACACAAGGAAGAAATGGTCCTTAACATTTAACAGCATATCAAATACCTCATCCATCTGTCAAACAGGTGAGTTGTACCCATCAGAACATAAAAACACGTCCTAAGCTTCCTTCCTTTAAGCTGCCCTAAAGCCCCCTCTATCAGCAACACCCACTTCCCAGCATTAAGCTGCTGAGTCATCTGATGTTATGTTGGGGAAACCGGGTGTTCCAGGAAATTATTAATGAGGGAAGGAAATAAAGAGCCAAAAGAGTATGAGGGATTAGAATGAAGTTAAATAATGAAATGGAGAGCTAGAACAAGTGAATAATTCTCAGCATCCAGAACAACTCTGCTAGAAAGCACCTAAGCAAGCCTTGTGCCCACTTGGAATCCAGTGAGTGTTCCTTCCCGAGCAAAAGCAGGTCAGGCAGGACAATCCAAGGAGGTCAGAACACCTCCTTGACACTTTATTCCATGTCACAGACAAATACACTGAGGCAAAAGGAACAGCCACTGAAAAGCTGGGAGGGAGGGAGGGAGGGAGGGAGCAAAAGAGTGAATAAAATAGGCACTTAGACTCAGCACTCCTACACAGCTTTGGGTCAGCCAGGCTGCTTTATCCAAAGCAACCAACCCACAGCCGCTGTTGACTGAGGGCAGATACAGGAACAGCACAGAAAAGGCACAGAAACTCCAGCACAGCATTACAAGCACTTGTAACAGACACAGAAGAATTTTTTTTAAGATAACAACTTGATCTCAAGTGCAGAAGGAACTCATTCAAGTTTGAGCCAGCACTGAACCCAAACAGAAAAAACCAGGATAATTTTTAATCAAGGCTCTGCATTCAGAGCATCCTTTCAGTGCAGAAACCTGGTAAAGATGAGAAAAATTTAAACTTAACTCCACTAGTACAATATGGGATGGAAATCCTAATACAGAACTAAAACTCCTTCATGTTTATTCAGCCTAATAACTTGGGGGAAGTGTGTGTCAATAAAAAGCTTCACAGCTAATTGACAGAACTGGAAATACTTTCAACTCTTAATTCTTTGTTTATAGTAAAAGCTTTGTAGATTGCACTCAAGTAGAGTTAGTCCAATTAGTTATGACATAAACAGTCACAGTTGTACCTGTTTTGCCAAAGAACCAAATATAAACAAGTACAAAACTCTCTTTTTTCATCTGCTGACCACAGGTGTGTATCTAAGTATCAATTAGCCAAGGTCAATATAAGGAATCATACAGTTTAATACAGGTGCCATAAACGGTCCCAAATTCCAACTCAAATTGGTGACTTCCCTCTGCTCCTAAAAATTTCATTGTTGTTTACAGCAAGACAGGCATGTCTTCCTTTCTGTTTCACTGATGACACACCCTGATCACATACTTGGCTTTTTCAACTGGTTTTTATAGCTGCTTCAGTCAATTTGGGCAGAAGCTCCTCTACTTGTTTACCTTTTTTTTTTTTTTTTTTT